>JAVFBX010223283.1:0-21023 GCA_034783855.1 Mopalia kennerleyi | reverse complement strand
TACTAGACAATTCACTTAGTAAAAAACAATTTTGAAAATAAGTTGGTATCGTTTCTTTTGGACACTAGTTTATATAATATATACTTATACATATCACCAATACTACATTGGCAATAGGCCCTACAACTGATTTCACTTAATTTACTAGTTATTAAAGGCATTTTCGGACAATAATTATACTAAGAAATCTAACCCTATGAGTTCCTAGTGTTCATCTACAAGTGTATATCACCTACTGCTACTTATATCCTAGATTCAGGTATCGGCAATGCGTAGTCTTACGCTTTATATAATATACAGACTTTTTCGATTTTACCATCTACTAATACCTTTTTCATATAGAGGAATATTCGAATCACCCTTCAAAGGAAATGGCTAACAAGATAAACCTATCCTGGATCGTCCATACCTTAGATTCTTAAGTTTTTGCCAGTGGTATCAAACTTGAGACGACGCCAAATCTTAATTACGTTGATACGAATTATTATATAGAGATATTGTTTGAACACTCTCGTAGCTCACAAGACAATGGAAAATTTAACACATTCGCAATTCTTTCGGCCACAATACCGACGTTTTCTATTCCACATGGACTTCTGCAGAAATAAACCCAAGGAATTATTTGTTATATCTGTAGATTTAATTCTTGACATCTTTGCGAGTGCACACGACCGATTCTTTTGCTGATCGGCGCACCCAACAACTTGGTCAAATACAAAAACCGGCGTCTGAAAACATAAGGGCGGCTTTGACCGAGGGGCACATAATTCCTGCTTCTCTTCGGACTGACTGAGGCACATTCGTGGCCTCTCTACAGCCTGGTCGGTCCGTGTGTGTGCACTAGACAAATCTCACAAACTTCTATAATTATTTGTTATGAAACACAGGCGGTCATGGCAAATTGACAGTGTGTGCCGAAGCGATTGAAAGTTACGTTAAAAGAATATGAAATGGAGGTCCAAAGTTAAACTGGATAAACAGACAGCATGGTGTGGGACTTGATGGAGGTTTGATTTCTACACAACTTTAAGAAAACTACTCGCCTTTTCATCCACAATTAACCAAGAAAATTAAGTGGACATATTTGTCTGGCCTCTCTGCGGTTCATTACACGCTTGCCTAAATGACACAAGTTGACCAGGTCTGACAGTTAAACTTTCTTTCCCCGGAGTAAATTGACTCGAAGAACCTTCGTCAATACACTTGTTTGTTTTTTGCAGTGACCAGGGCGAGGCGATATCTTTGGACTACAATAAGGACAATTAAATAAGACAGAGCAATTATTTTTTGGAACACCTTGAACAGACGACCTGGGTTCAATTTGACACGATGTCTATTCACAAAGACCTAATTGTTTAAGCTGGGCTCAGCAGCCAAGACTTCGTTTGTCAGGTTCTGGCGTGTGTTTGTATCCTTATTTCCTCGTTAATTTAAAAACAATCACATTGAAATTATCGTTAAATTTATTCTTTGTTATGAAACATTAAAAAATAAGTAATGTTGAAGTAATTTGTTGCACTGTAAATTTTGCTTGTCAAGACGTCAGACAAGGCAAAGTTTGCTTGTTTAGACGTCAGACAAGGCGATTTCACTTTAAGATGCTATAGATACCGGGAAGCATTAGAGTTATGAAGAACAAGTGTGTAACCATTGCATATCCTGTATCTCAGGTGTTTTGACTGGATAACGACAAAGCTTCTGGAGCCACTTCCACAAAATGTCTTACGACAATAAAATATTGTGCGATATTCTTTCGCCTATATTTTTTTTATCCTACGCCATTTTGTGAAAGAGGTCCCCGGACTGTTTTCCAGCCTCTACATGTACTGTACACCACTGTTCTATGCACACTATTTATATTTCTTCTGTTGATAATTTCTGTACTTCCTTCTGTTGTTCCTGTGATCATTGGGTATGTATTCTAGTCAAAAAGGAACCACTTAGTCAATCAAATTCAATTGTTGAAATTGATGACAGGATACATAGATTTCTAAATGGCATGATATAATGGACTAGCCTTCTTGAGTTTTCACCTTCTGATTGCTAATATTATGAATATGTACATGTTTCAATCATTTCGCTATTGTGAGTGGTTAACTTGTTATATCATTATATTTTAAATTAGAAATTCTGTTGGTTGAAATGACCAGTGTTCTTTAACATTAAAACTTAGGCAAAATGCTACATAATAGTCAAAACTGGGTCCTGTGAAACTATGGCATGGATGAGCGTTCCGAGTCCGACACATTGTGCTTATTTTATACAGCAAAATTCATAATGCATGCGTAACTATTGGTCAATTGGGTGTCCCATTTATTGTCATATGATGTTTACAAAGACCAGATAAGAGAGTAACAAATGACCGACAAAACTTCTCAGAAACATGATTCGGGGAGTTAATCTCTGTTTGGGTTCCACACAGCCTCTCATTTCCGCGCGACGGAAGACTGGCCATGGACCATACGAGCAGAACGCTCATCAATTATAGCCATCTCTCTGTGGGCTATAAACAGTTCGTATCGCCCCGTCTGGTATCACTCCAATACACATGATCTCTTAACAGTATGACGATGGATAATGGCGCTACAGTCAATCCTATCGCATCACATTGTTTACTGACAATCTGCTTACAGAGTTTTTAATTCCTCAAGAGTGGAATTCGCAACAAATCACAGAACAGACACGGTATTTATTACTATGTCACTATTTCTTTCATTTCTCTTGAAGTAATAATCCCCGATTAATGGAATGGGTTAGCTAGATAAATAAAGTTATTAGGAGCTGGCTGATTAGGTGTATTGCTTGAGCGAGCGGGTGTCAGTTGGAGATATCACTGTAATTCCATTGCCACTAACCGTCCTCTGACTAGACACGTCAGATGCTCTGCAAATCTACCCTGATACCCTCTATAATTACCCCAACCAAACATCTAATCTATTTCTCTGTCAAAAGTTTCTCTGTGTAAATCTATCCAACACAGTAGCTGTTTTATTCAATACAGACATTTTAATTCTTGTATCGATTGAGTTGAAATGATATTCCAGAAGGTGTAAGGGAGAATCATGAATTAGCATGAAGTAAAGCGAGCTGTCTGTATAATATCGACATATCAAGATTAAGAACATCTAAAGGCCCGATTAATGTTCCCTGATCTCTGTAGGGCGGACAATCCAACTGACTTCGTCATTCAGTGAAAGTTAGAAATACCTTTTCTGCTGTACAGGGAGACCTTTTTACCTATTATTTTCCTCTTTCTATTGAGTAAAAGATAAATACAGCGCAGGTATTTCTTTATCTTCTGACACGTTATAAGGCTAGTTTGTTTGCTGTTCTGTAAAGGGTGAAAGTCCTAGACCATTAACAACGATTATTTTCCTTTGACTGATTTCTTTGACTGTCGAACTGTCGTTATCACTTACAAGACTTATCCTTTGATATTACAGGGGTTAACAACTTTACACAGAGAAATCCAATGTATACAGCTCTTTACACTAGCCGTTATGTAAGCGTGTATTAAGTATTGGTGAGAGAACTATGCGGCTATCAAGCTACACACTCTTTAAACTACAAACATGTCGCATTTTAAACCTATTCAACTGTCATATAATCTACTCAGCATTTAATACAACTCATAAAAACTAGCTGAAATCAGTTTAATGCGCCTGTCAATAAGTAAGAGTTCCACCATTGTTGGTCACTCAGACATTGCACAATTGAGGCATATTCTAGATAACCTGACACTGTGACTAGAAATGACAGCTTGTGGATTGCTTGCTGCTTTGTTTCACAGATTGAGGAAACTTCTGTATAGATTAAAAGACAAATCATAATGCCAGGGACAATACATATGCGCATAAAACATTGTACTTTGAGAACCGACCTAACTGACAGCTGTATTTAATGCTAAGTAATAAAGTGTTTTCCCTCGAATGTGTATGTTGACCGTTCTTTTGGATTCTAATCTTATCTGACGTAGAAAAGTGTTAAGTGCTGAAACAGGCTACTTTTATATCCTTTGAACTGTCCAGGTGATCATAGATGATGAAACATTTTCGATTCAAATTTGTCACATTCCTAGACAAGAAGACCGGAAAACCTGGTGCTGGTCTGGTCTTTATGGAATACAAGCGAAATTTAGTTTTTTTTAAGCATTTACGTTGATCCACTTAAATTGAATTCCAAATACAAGGATACAATGTGCAGCATATTATATCGTTAAATTGTAACAATTGAAGGAACAGTGACGGATCAAACATGGCTCCTTGGCGATGTGGTCATCAGAACTGTTTATTGGCTGGTTTCTCTGGCTTATCCCACATTATCCTGAAGCCAAGAGGACAACAACGAGGCTCAAACTATTTAGGTCGTGGCTTTGGCAGGTCAGGGTAAATTTACCTAGGCGAGCCTGAGAGGGGTTCAGTTTCAAAATTGGGTGTGAAGTGTGTCTTTCAAACTCCAGTCTTTAATTTTCTCTGCCTTATGTCAGAACCCAAGTCACCGTGAGCAGCAACAGTCTATATTAAAACCCTTCAATATTTCTTGAATGTCAACGATGTCAGTATCACCTTGACTGGCTGATCGATATAGGAGTCAAATACGAACAAACTATCAAAGTTACAATTAGGGAAAGATCACGAAGTCGGTGTCCCCTCAAAAACGGACCAGTCCGGTTGACGGCACGAAAACTCCCTGGCCCCGTCTTCCCCGATTGACTTTCTTGTCTCAAGAAAAGGCAACATAACAATGCCAAGACAAAAAGCAAAACAAATGTACACTTCGAGTTTTGAACAAGACATTTCAGCCTTATGTATCCATAATAATTTGTGTTTATTTTGTTCAAATATATATTGAGAACTGGTTGTAATGCCGGTATTTAATGAAGTGAATAATGAAACTGAAGAATCTAAAGGGTAAAGTTGAATAACCTCATGTATAAACATCTTCTCAGTGTCTGTGTTTGATTGTCCATGCAGGGAACACAGGTATCTAGGTCCTCTGGCTGTAACCAATACATGTTTTCCGGTTTCAACAAACACCATCTATTTAACTTTCTACAAACAATTAAAGTCGTTAAATTTTAAATACAAAACATGTGACAAACTTTTATTCAGTTTACCTGAACGTCTCGGAATATATTCGTTAGAACGCGATTTCCCTAGACGTTAAAATATAAATTAGATTTTGTAATCATAAGAAGAGCAAGACTGCCGGTAATTTACATGACTGATTGGTGTGTTACACCGAGTTCAAGGGTAGTTCATTTAAATGGCGACGTATGCTTGACAGTATAAATAACCACACTAGAAAACAACCTTGAAATGTGAAGTATTTTTGTTCCGTTGGGAAAATAATCTTCCTCCAGTGCTAAGTGTGATGGGTACGCTTAGAATAAATACTGCCAGAGGGCAGCAGTCTTTCATATATTGAGACTGTTGTTACGCAGAAGTTGCTTTTAATTGATTTAGTCGAGGTGTTCGTTGCTTTTATCATTGTAAATCATCTCACAGTTGTCTAACTCGATTAATTTAGATCAAAATCAATTTCTATATTACTTTCCACAAAGTGTAGCTGGGATTAACGATTGAGAAAGATTATGAGTCTAGCAGAATTCTTTGTTTCAAAGGCCATAAAATAAAAGATAAGATGAAAGAGAAATGCGACATATTTATTTGAAATCCACATCAGGTAACATTCGCCAAGAAATCAATTAGACCACAGGTGTTCCGCATTGGACACGTGACCCTTTGCTGTATCAGAGTAAGAGGTGTGTGTGGTTAATCTAACGCGGGGGTTCCACATCACACTGATCAATGTGCTATAACTTATCTAGTTTGGTGGCACATTTGTGAGAGTTATTGTTGTTTGTTTTGTGGGTTAGCGATTTCGGTTAGAATGAATACGTGTTTCAGTTATTAACGGAAATTGTTGTTACACGACTTGGTGGCTATCGAGGACACACAGCGTAGACAGAGGATGGTTGTCTTGGATTATGAGCATTGGTATTAAGTGGAATAAACAATCATTACATCCATCAAATAACACATTGTTCCGATATACAGCAATCCATAAACAGCTGTACTTTCGGTTAATTTTATCGACCAATACGCTGGTTGGCTCCAAAATACATATTCTCTAGGTTACAGTCTCTTTAATTTCACTTTGACTCGGATCTCTCTCTGTATAAACATTACATATCATTTGTTTCATGCATGCTTATAGTAACATCTAAGTTTATAGCACTTAACAAACCATCGCCAGCGACAGGCTCTAATTCTCTAAGTCACATTTGATTGTAACTTATTTAAATATTTAGCTTTTTCATGCGACAGAGTAATATTATAACATACCAGAATGTTGCGCTTTATATATCGCATTCATGGATACTTAGAAATCGATTTATGGGAATGTTGTATCTGTGTAGATATAAAAAGCCGTAATGTGCTATACTATCATTCTGAGCGGATGATTAGCATTTAGAACTACTGCATAACCTATACAAATACCAACGTCCATTCGCAATGAGCACAATCAGTCGCGTACATTTCCTATCGCGTCTGAGTCGAGGAGTATTTATCAGTTACATTAATAACCCTGCGAGGGGAAGTATGTGTCGAGGTTCTGTCCTCAACATATACACATAAACCACATTCATAAAACATTAAATAGGCCTGATAATTGTCCAGTCCATACGGGAGATATGTCCCTGGAATAATATACAACTGGTCTCGTTTAGTCCAAATGCAAATCGAATGATTCTTCATATGGCGATAAAACTGATCGGAGATGACCTGCAAAGCTTTTTGGAATAATAGCAAATTAATGCTTGGCGTATCAGTCAGTTTTTCACATATTTATTTCTCGCATTGCAAATAAGAAGCGATAATATGGTTCGGTGTGATGGGAGGATTATGAGAAATTTAATATTCCATTTGAGCAAATCCTATCATCATAACGCCGAGAAAATGAAACATATTCATTCAATCCTCAATTACTGTAAAGAGATTTCTTCCTGGGTAATAATAATGAAAAAAAATATCATCCAGAAATACTGTGTTTAATGGACAGCGAGTAAAGCGAGCAAAAACACAACTGAATAAATTTGCACACAACATCTCCACACAAATCCTCTATCGGATTGCATTCAAATTGTACGTGTTCATTTGCAGCAATATTTTAGTTCATTTTGTGGTGTTAACTGAGTATTCTTTGACCTAGTTCATTCCGTGAACCGACAATTATAGGACATAATCATAATTTTACGATCAATCAAGCAACCGACAAAAATGTTAATACCAATATTAAAAATATGAACAATTACATTCATGCTAACATTATATAATTGCTAAACTTTAGTTTCGTTGTTGCTGGCGATTCGATGCCTTACTCTGAGTGTCGTTGGTTCGAATCACGGGACGGGTTTCTGTACCTGCAAAACAAAGCAAGCGTTTTTAAAAATAGCGAAAATACTGTCATTGTTAACTTTCTATAAATGACACAAAAATCATTGATTGATAAATTTGACAGGAATATATATATTGATATAAATGATAATATAAACAAACTGCTGTAACCAGGTCGAATCGTCAAATATACATACAAGAAAAGTAAAAACAACAACTAAAGAAATCGAACTAATAAAAACATCAAAGCAAACGATCTATGCACAAACTAAACAGCCAACTGCAAAGGAAGCAAGGAATCAAGTACAAGAGAAATTAAGCAAGCAGGCAAACATTCCAGAAAGCAAATAAAAGCAGTCAATCCTCAAGGAAGCTATGGAATCACAATATTATAATCACAATATATCGGTTCATAAATCAAAATAAGCAAAGAAATAAGTCCACAAAACAAATGAAGCAATCAATCCTCAAAACGAACGCAAAAACAAAAACAATCAATCAAGCAAAAAACAAACAAACAACAACAACACGCAAACAAACTGCAATATAGCCAAACCCAAAATAAATCGCTTCATTCATAAAGCAAAGCAGGAATCCACTAAACAAAGGTTGAAATCAGTCGACAAAATAAATCAAGCAATCAATCAACCCACAAAGCAAATTAAACAATCAATCCACCAAGCAATTATTCCACAATATAAACAATATTGAGGAATGAAGCCACTTAATAAACAAAGCATTCAGTCGTCAAAACGAATCTACAAAATAAATGAAGCAATCAATCCTGCAAAACAAATTAAACCATTAATTATGAAGCAAAGCAGTTAATGAATCCACTAAACAAAGGTTACAATCATTCCCCTCAACAAAATATCAATCGTCTTAATTTAAAAAACAAATGAAGCAATCAATCCAGGAAACAAATCAAGAAATCTGTACTAATAATAATATCAGTAATAATAATAATATCAGTAATAATAATAATGACAATATTTTAAAAATCAGGCAATCAATCCAAACGTTCAGGCAAACGTTCAATAAAACAAAGCAAGAAACCCAAGACAATGTACATGTTTGTCCATTTCAGATTATTTACTGTATTTGTGAAGAGTATAATGACACTGACACATGGGGATGTCAATCATATTAAAAACCAATGAATCATCAAATATACAAGTTTCTCCATATGTATTAATCTGGTGTTGTCATGATTGACCGATATGTACATCTCGAGACAAGGCAATCCTTAATTATATTTATATATTGATTTGTATAGTCGTTTTTGACTATATGAGAAGACATCGGTCAATAAAAACCCAAACCAAAAAGGGTGTCACTTAAACGCAGAAATGAACTCACTAAGGATACTAACTTTTACGAGTTATGTAATAGAGAAGGGAGTTCAGCTTTAGCCATTATAGTCCCTACATTGCTATTGTGTCTGTGAGCTATAATATATTTCAGTGAAAGGACTTTCGATATTCCTGGAATCGCAGACCATCAAAATGGCTTTTGGGTGTGTTTGATCAATAGCATTAAACTGGTGTTGCTATGTTGTAATGTACGTCCAGTATTTAATACCGTTTGGATTAAACTGAATGATCATTGTTAGAATTAATAGGCCTGCTATATAAATTATCTTTCTCAGTGAGTATTTGCCTGTTCCAATTTAAAACCCAATTGACGCATCGTTTTGTTGTAATCCAAGAAGATGTTCTCCCTAACTGGATAACTCTTTCAAAGGTCCAATTGATGGGGTTGCTTTGAAATATTTACCTGTAAGAAAATATCTTTATACATCTGTATGTATAAAGCTTGTATTGACAAGTTACATATAGGAAAAACAACAGTTGGTAATCAACTATCTATCAGTGTATTAGTGACATGAAGTGGCACGAGCAAAATCTGTGAGCTCGTCTGTCTGTTCGATTAACTGCTGTGCTCGACAGTTTTCGGACATTATATTTCGATCAGCATAGCACGCGACCATACGTATGGTTGCGCGTGCGAGCGGCGACCATCTTAGCCACCAAAATAGCGTGTCAACATTTATTTGAGTAAAATTCTACTTAAACCAAGCTCTGATTTAATAAATAGAATTTACAATTACAGTATAGCCTATAGAGTCTCTATATAAAATCCCCATTTAAGTAAGTCTATATATATAATAGAACTAGCAATATGATATCCACTTGTACCGTTGAATTATTGGATGTAGTCATATTTTGTGGTAGAAAAAGGCTATTGTGGAGACTGTTTATTTGACAGTATACTGCTATAGCACACACTTTGTGGCCTGTTTATGTCAAATGTTGTCATTCGTCCTGGATTGTATTTTTGGAAAATGAAAAAGAATGTTAAGATTATTACGCAGTGTTATTAAACTGTTTAACGGGGTAAAGATAAAAAGAGAACTATAGGAACTACGTATATGCGGATGGCCTGCTCGGCAGTTTGAGTTATACTTTACTGCCTCACAATATGGCAACAATGGGTGAAGGACACACGTGATATAATGGTTGGAGAACAAAACTATTTTGTCCGGCAAAACCCTCACATAATATAGGTCCATATTCATCTACAACTTGATTTTAGTGTTAGATGTAGTGCTAGGTTTAGTGTTGAGTATATAGAGTAGGCTGAATAAAAAAAAACCCTGAGAATTTACATTTGGCCTACGCGACTATATAATACGTTGACCAAAAAGAATGGAGAACGTTCTGTTCTATTGGCATATGTTACATTCGGCTAAGAGCTATAAGACTTCCAAGAGTTATTTTATCTGAATCAATCAATGGAGTTTTATCAGTGATTTTATCAGTACTGTGGTCTGAACAGTATTGGAAAGCGCGAGCTGTTTGACTTACAGTTTGTTATTAAATCTGCAAACCTCTGAATTTAAGTTGTGTTTTCTTTATCTATGTATATCTGCCATAAATAATCGATATGTATTCAGGCGATATTTATGGATTTACTTTTGGTTAAGTGTAGGCTACGTGTATATACAGTTGCCTTAAAGTAGTGTCTTTTTTTCCTTTTTTTTTGAAGGACCACATAATTATATGCCTACACAAATAGGATAAGTATAAATGGGACATCAATAAATACTATAATGATAGATCTTCTTTTTTCACAAGGTAGTTTTGTCAGTTTTCAGTTAGCAGTTTATTTGCCAAAAAGCTGTGATATGTTTTTGTTTTAAACGCTCAGAGAATTAAATTCTTTGCTTGTTATAATCAGTGATATTATCAGGTGGTCTCATCAGTCGTTGTCTGGCCTGCGGAACAAAGTACCCCACTGTGACGGACCAGCAATTATTAGCTCCAGTCTACAGGCAGAATTGTAACCTCCTAGTTAAGTTTGTTTTAATGACTTCTCTATCCTTAACCACTCAGTGACTGTGTGTTTGCGCATGTACCTTGGATTTGGCTGTAAAGTGATGTGTATTTTATGAGATTTGTTAAGGTGGTTTGCCAGTCGACATATCGCAGAGAGAGAGCTTGGACACTGGCCCGGTAATGAGCATAATTCCGATTGGCGGATCATTCTAAAAACACGCCTTCTGTTCATAGCACTACACACTGATCACACAACGCCGCGTGCTCTTTTGCTTTGTAAAAGTAACTGAGCAGGGTATTTTTTTGCACAGAACGATGGATTCTCCCCTCGGCCCTGCGCACAGTCAGGCAGACATGGTGTCCTCGGCTCCGTCCCAGCCTAGCAGTCCGCCCGTCCAGGGAGGGGTCATGCCCGTGGGTGTTGGCAGCTCTTCACCGCCCTGCGCCCATACACCCGTCTCCTTCCCCATCAGCCACGGGCCTCATCTCAACATGAATAACAACAACATTTTGACGTGTAAGATGCAGGCCGTGAAAAGTACAACCTACAGTTCGCCACCTCCGATGCCATCAAATCCCGAAAACAACGTGTGTAAGTTGATTGAATATCGAGGAGCCAAAGTAGCAGCATTTGTTGTAGATGGTCAAGAGTTGATATGTCTGCCTCAGGCTTTCGAACTTTTCCTCAAGCACCTTGTCGGGGGTTTACATACAGTTTACACCAAACTCAAACGCCTTGACATTTTACCTGTAGTATGTAACGTTGAACAAGTGCGTATATTAAGAGGACTTGGTGCGATACAACCCGGAGTAAATCGCTGTAAGCTTCTCTCCTGCAAAGATTTTGATGTTCTCTATGAAGACTGTACCAACTCCAGGTAAGGCCATTCCACCTTTATAATTGATTAGTCTTCTAACCAGTGACAAATGATGATTTGACTGAGTTTGTGTATTAGTTTGAGTCACCATGTAAAATGTGTTTTTAAATGAATTCAATCCAATATTTCATCAGTCAGAAAAATTAAATATGTTATAAATCAGTTCCAATAATAAAAAAAGCAAACATAAAACAACAGTAAAAATTGGTGTGAAATGCCATAAATATTTCAAAAGCCTTGTTTAAAGTTATGAATTGAATCTGTTAAATAATTTTAAATTATTTGTCATTAATATTAGTGTAAGTTATTAATTGATTGTTTTGTTTGAAATTGTAGCTTTTTTTATCAATATTTTTTAAACTTATATTTACATGTAGGCCTACTTATGATTATTTTCTTTAGTCAACTTATTGATCAATAATTCAATGAATTAATCAATCAATCAATGAATCCATCAATCAGTCAACTTATCGATAAATCAATTAATCAATCAATCAATCTATCAAATAAGTAAAATCAAGTTAAATTCTTTGGTATCAAAATTTGAATCTGGCCGTATATGCATTAGTACTGGACTTTACATTTTGCAGAAAGCTTTTAACAAATGAAAAAATGTAGAAAAGAGTGACCAAGGTAAGCCCAAAACTAGCTTTTGGGTGGCTGGTTTTATCAGGCTTGGCATCTTGTTCATAGTGTAAATCACATAAGTGGTGATTGTCTAATCTGTCTGTACATAGAGCTGTCTGTTTGGTCAACATGTAATAGAGATTAGGCTGTGCTCATGATAGTTATGTAACAAGTCTCTGATGATGTCATTGTGATTTCAGGGTAATTAAGACGTGACCCACCTGAAATAGGTGTCACTTTTAACTCCCACTGGGCCCCTTGTTAAACACAGATGGGTTAGCTGTCCTTTAGTGCAATAGTTGTGTAACAATCATTACAGCCTTTGTCTTGGTAGTTGTACATAACAGCGAGTCAATGAAAAATACTAGATAAGCTTATAGGAAACTTTTTTAAAAAAGTCGCAAATTTAATTCTTTTTAATTCTTGGATAGGCCTACATGAGCTTTAAATGATATAATTCAATTAGCTCTTTATTCATTTGACCTGTATTCTTCAGTGCCAGAAGCAGTACATTTAATAATTAGTTTCAAAGTTACATTATATTATATAATGAAATATTCCCACATTTATTACCACATATGATTAGTGAACCTTAAAAATGCCATAGATTGATATTCTGTCAGGTATTATAATTGGTTATTGGTAACTCTGTCCTCGGATTAGAATATTGATATATTGAACTGTTAGATTGTAAAAATGTCAAGTTATCCTGTAATAGTAGACAATGGTAATAAATATACCATGTGATTAGAACTAATCCCATATAACTGCCAGGATGTTACAAGTTAGTAATTTGAAATAATACTATAAAATAAATTAGTGAATCACATTTATGATTTTAAGTTCGGAAAGCTGTTACAGCCAGAAAATTAATAATAAGACTGTTACAAGCCTTAAAACTCCACATTTACCAGTTAACCCATATTGGATTATCAGTAAATTAAAGGTATTCCATAAATTAATTTGAAAAAACATTTTTGTAAACCATTTGATTTAGCAGGATCCAAATCATTCAGATATTATGCCCAGAGAATAGAAATTAGCTAGTAATCATGTTTATTAAAACATAACATACATAATTAGTTTAAACATGTAATTCAACAAAGATACCAGCTGAATTAATTCACAAAACTAGTCAAATGATTTTTAAAAGCCTGGGCTTTATACCTGAAGAGTTTAACTCCCATAACATATCAAGTTTCACTTTGTATAGGAACAGAAATTCCTTTTTTAAAGCTTAACTTTAAGGTTATCAGATCTAAAAGATGAAAACTTTTAACAAAAAATACACCGAATTGTCAGATGTTTTTAGCAGGACACCTTATTTCTAATTCATGTCAATTTTTATTGCTTTTCTCTATATCTTCCTAGTCTATTCTTTTGAAACAGATCGGTAGGCAACAAAAACGTGAAAGAATTTTTTTTATTGAAATGATGTTAGTATTTCAGTGAGAAATGTTGGAGAAAAGACTGTATGTTTTTGATGAGGTGAACATGGGGTGATTTAATGGTATTGAATTACCTCCAAGCAATTTTCTTCACTTGGCTTTACAATCCTCAATACACCAAAACCTTTGTGTCACTTATCAAAAACTATTTGTAAGTTGGCTGTATTTGTAACATGTTCAGGTTGGCTGAATTCTGCCCTACTCACTTTAACACATTGCTTTCTGTATAGTGTCAAAAGCACTTATTTATATTTTGATATGTTTTCTGTTTTTCTTTGTCTGACATCTTTGGTCAGGTGTAAGCGTTTAGAGCTCATTTCAAAAACTTTGTTAAATTACAGACTGAAAATCAATCGAGTGAGAGAAGTGTAAATCAGATTTGAAGGGAATTCATTTTTCCTAGTTCTCTTTTGGGGTATTAAGAGTTAGTGATGCAGAGATGGTCGTTGAAATGGTTGTCATTTGGCCTCTGTTCCATGATATATGTTTGATATAGGTTTGTGTGTGATGTTAGCTGTCAATCTCCCAAACAATCTGCCTTTCATTGGGCGCACTCGTCTGTAGGTTCCAATAGAAATAGTTTCAGATGATTCCAATACATTTGTTACACTGACAATCTTCTGTTAAATTGATAAAAGTGTCTGATTCCTTTTTTTATCGCCGTCACGGAATTCATGAAATACTGGGTTTATTGTATACATTAAACATTTTTGTAAGAAAATTTAATGTTCACCGGAAATGGGTTTTGATATTCGTAACATTTTGACACAGAGAGGGTGATTCATCCTGAAAAATGCTGGGACGTTTTGATTTCTTAATTGAGGTCAGGCCGTTGTATTGATGTCTACACATAAAACATAAAAAAATGTTGAATCTATTTTAGGGACCCCACTGATTTGAATTTAAAAGGTATATATTTTTTTTATATTTGATCAGTTCTATTTTTTTATTTGTAAGCTTATGTTATGCCTATGATGTTTTATTGACATTTCCTTTGTCAAAACAATTGGGCACAATATTATTATTTGATTTAACTTAAAAAACAAAAACTTGGAAAAAATAATAATATTGGATATTTGTTTGTGAGGCTCAAAACACTACCTTTTCTGTCATAATTTGTTTGCATTTAATGTCGTCTTTGATTTGATCTCATGTCATCTTTAAGATTCATTGTAAGATAGAATATATCTTAAATTGGAGATGGTAGCTTATGTCTAAGATATTTACTATCTGTTCTCAGCTTGAGTGTAATCTGTTGTACTGAGGAATGGAGGATAAATAAGGTCATGTCATACGATTGGAATCTAACTGATAGACATGTAACTGAATCCTCTATAATATATTACTGGGGGTTAGGTGAGAAATTCATGACAAATGATGCATTGCTCAGAGAATTGAAATCTTGCTTGTAATTTCCGCCATGAGGGCATTTGGATGTGATTTGAGCAGTGATTATAACGGTACGGGTGTCAGAAGGGCAAACAGAGAAGTCGTATATGATTGGGGAGACTGACAACACACAGCTGCTTCCTGTGTCTTACTGCCCACTTCCCCACCTAATAACTTCATCTTGTCTTCATTTCCCTCTATCTATATTTCACTAAGATTTATTCTGCGCCAACCTCTATTATGTTTCATTGTTAGACAAATTCAACTTTAGTGATGTTTTTTTTACTTGCGAAGGAATTCAGTTCCAATGATAAATCATTCTAAAGCCAGCGATGTTAATTGCATGTTGCAAAGGAAGGCAATTTTTGATAATTAAAACCACATTCAAGGATCGTTTTATCTATCTATGACAGATTTTAGCTATATAGACTGTTATTTAGTTAGATCAGAATGGGTTTCTTTCGATAAGAAAACATAGGAATATTTTATTAAAGTTTATGCTCATGACAATTCTGTGACAGTATGTCAGACTGGCCCGAAAACTGAAAATCTGTCGGCTGCCTGTCATGTAATAATAAGCTCTGTCAAGTTAAACTGGCACGTCTAATTACTGTTTAATATGATAGTTAATTTGGAAGATTCCTTTGTGACAGCAGAACTTGCCTGGTAATGAATAGATATTTGTCACTGTGACTAAGGGTACACTTTGTAACAACTCTCCACCTACTTGGTATTTAGTAATTGTGGTATAATTGTGAGGAGCCTGTATGGCACACAATAAATTGTCTTGGTAAATTTATGTGTAGAGCTGTGTAAAATAACAGAAAACAGAGCTTTGAGAATGCATTTTTTGGCTGTATGTAGATCTCTTCTGATAGATTCAGCCATTTCCGTAGAGTGTGTTTTGCCAATCCAAAACTTGTTTATTAGTTGTTAGTTCTGTGTTGTTCTGCAGTAGAGTGGGTAAAAGCTGCCGAAACACATATGTTAAAACCCATCAAGATGCTAAATGAGTCGAGAACAGAAAACATGCCAGTCTAAATAGAATAAATGTTGAATACAAATGTTTGTTTTTCTCCAAGTGGTTCTTTGTATCTTAGAGAAGTATGTGTTTCGCTCTGTAGGAGGAGTCTGTGGTGGATAACCTGGCCTGGGTAAAGGGCAGAGGGGTTGTAAGCCAGAACACAACTCCAGATTGTTACTACTGTTTATCAAGTGGGAAACTTTTTTGCTCTTGTGTCAATGTGCCAGCACTTGGCATAGCATAAACACGTCAGCTTCCACAACGAAATTTGTTCTTTATCAAACAATAGAGTTAACAAGCTTGGCATAATTTACACAGTTTATAAGCTAATCAGAGATTGTATAATATACGTGTGTTTCTTGCCAATCAAACTACAATACGAATGATAAACAAGAAAAAATAAATATACACAATAAGTAGAGACAATTATACAAGATATTATTAGTGTACATTTTCTGCCATATTAGCCAATTTAATTAACACATTAGCAGAATTTCAAATTAAACAATAGCTTCTTTTGTATGTCTAAAAATATAACATTTTAGCACAGGTAATTTAATATTACAATTTAATTATTGAAATGTTGTGTACCACCTTATTAATGTCATTATTGTTCATTTTAACTGTACAGCATTAAATTAGTCAATTATTAATGGAACAAAGATTTATCAGAATTGTTAGATATAGTTTGAGATATTGCTGATCACGATAGGATAACATATATTCCTAGAGTTGAGTGAATATCCCTGATCATTATGACAGTAAATCTCCTGTAGGTATATGGAATTGCCAGGAGATTAGTTAGACATGACAGCTTTATATCTACATGACCTCTATATGTACACATATTATTTTACTTTGACAACTTTACCTGCTCTGTGTGCGTTTTCCCCTTTGTGACAATAAAAAAATGTCCATAATAAACAGTGATAGTGAAGTAGTGGGCAACTTCTGGAAATGGGTTGGAGATTGTCTGTTCAAATAAATGAGTGGTAGGGAATGTAGGTTTATCTCTCTACCCTACAGTGTTGAGAAGTTACACAGAGATGCCAGGCAAATCAAACTTCGACTCGCCCCTTTGACAAAGCATAAAAATATAGGTGAAGAGTCGATGAAAATATTAATTCTGTGTATTGGTGTGTTGGAAGTGGTCTAGCGACGGTCTCCAAGTACCTGGTTTATTCCCCCAACAGGTATGAAGCTTTGTTTGCTTCTCACATTACATCCTTCATAAACTGTCAGCTCCAGGAGATAAATGGATATTTGCATACAGTGAAATTGCTATTTCTACAATCCATTCCATTTTAATGTTTCGTTTGCTTAGAAGTCCTGAACCCTGGGAGATAGAACACATTTTTAAGTGTTTGATTTTTGTAAAGTTGGTTAAAATGGATATTTTCAAATCTTGTGAACTCTGGCACAACCGAGGTATGTGAGTGGCCGGCTGTTATTTAAAGACGTGATCTAGCTCAATAGAGATAGGTCATTTAACAAGCTCATATTCTTTATTTGATACTTACACACCAGGTTTAGGTGTGAAATGAATTCTGTGAAGTAAAGTCACCAGTCAGTGTGCAGGTGTGGACAATCTCCTATAATAACTCCAATCAACCCTAATCTCTTATCACTTATTTCCCTACACAATCTTTTATCCCAGCCAATGAATATCTTTATTTGGTCCTATGTTTTATCAATTTGTTCACCTCCCTGGCAGTCACATAGTTTTCTCGTCAGTTAATCTGTTGGTCTGGTATGGTAGACCTGTACCGCACAATGAACAGATGTCACGAAGAAAGTGGGATGCGTGAAAGACAAAGTAGCGAGGAATAATCTCAGACAAACACTGATTATGGACGACGAGTTCACTTTCTCTACGCTCCCAAAGGAACAGCTTTCTCTGTCCAATCTCCTTGCATTTGGATCTTGTTCTTTAATACAATACTCTCACATTTAATTGACGTTTCTTTTCCAATCCACCGATTTGAAGCCTTTCTTTTTACAGACGCAATCCCAGACTCTTCATCTTTAGGTTGTGATTCTATTGTCCCAATCTTCCCTGTGTTCAAGGATCTCAAAACTCGGCTCAGAATAAACTTAGCCATTACAGAATATTTTAAAAAATTAAATAGAATATAATAATAGAGTAGCAAGGGATATCTGGCTAAACTTGGAGACATTTTATTGCTGAAGGCTATGAACTTTTCTACATCCAACTGTTGGGGGTTTTATTGTGAACTGTCTGGCTGCCTCCAAAACCAGCATGCAGTAATCAAACCTGGATGCTTCAATGAAATGATAATTCAAGTGTAGACGGACAAAGGGAAATTATGATTCAAAATTGCACAACATCTGGCTTACTTTGTTTCTCTTCGGGCAGATTTGTCTAAACTTAAAACTTTAAAACCTTTCAAATAACACAGAGAAAGAAAAATAAACAAATGACAGGCATTATATGATTGAATGAGTCATGTATGTCAAGAATGGCAATTTCGTGCAAGCACATTAATAATAAAAGTATAATAAAAATTTGACTTATTTATCAAGTTTGTACATTGATCAAATACTGATATGTTGATGCCTTATTTTTAAAATGGAGTAACAATGTGCTATAATGCTCTATGTTTTCTGTCTAACAGTCTTTTGTTCAACTTTTACATTCCTTATTCATTGGCTTTGACGCTTAACTGGTGACACTTTTTGAATTTCTGATCATTTTGTTTGATTGGTTGATATGTGTGTGTTTGTTTGAAATGATTATGGATCATTATTGATTGGTTGTTAAACCTATGTGTGTGTGCAACCAAGCGACCCCACCATGAACCTTAAGGGGATACATTAAAACATAATATGTCATTTAAACAATAGCATTGTTGATTTGTTCCGCCGAAAGATCTTAGGTTATTGGGGGAAAATGCTGCTAAACAGAGACACTGTGAAATTTAAGGGCAGTCAAGTGTCCTAATTGTAGTCAGCTCCAATTAAGAGGCAAAAATTAAAGCAGAGCCCAAGGGAATGGTGAATGGAGGAACTATGCCATAAAAACTTCATTGGTTTTTGTTTACAGTCCAAACAGACAAAAGGACATACTGGGAGATTGAGGGAGTTCAACTCGACTGGCATCTGTCCCTAACTCTTCATAATGTTGGCTTCTATGAATAAATGTTAGCTTGACATTTTCTTGGGTGTGAGACAGTATTGTGGTATTGCCCTTGTTAGGGGCCCCACCCCTCTCCTTCCCTCGCTTGGCCACTCTTCTATACCCCGGACTTTAATAGCTTTACTTATATATTAAGTGTAGCTTAACCTGAAATCAAATCTTTGTCCAGAGAAAGCAATCCATCAATGAGTTTTAATTTTCCCATGGCTGACCACGCAGCTGTATTCAGATTGCACTTCCATCACTAATCACCCTATTTAACTACTTGTCATATCAAAATTTACTTATATTTTTCAATAAAATAAGCGTGTCTGCAGGCAACAAAAGACTAGCATAAGTAAATATATTTTGTGCTTGTGGCTGGATTTCTTTGTTCAGCTGCTCTATGTAAAGTCATTATTAACGTGTAACTGTGATATATGCTCTATAATATACCAGAAATCCATATACATTATCCTCTTTATCTGATAGGCTTTAATTAATTTTAGAGGGCTGAATATGCTAATTACGCTGTATGTAAAAGTAACTGATAACATTTTCTTTTAGTTTTTATGGAAACTGAAATATTTTTGTTATAATCAAATTCTCTAATTTATTTTCAGGATTGAATTTGTGATGAAAATGTCTCTCTTGTTGTATGCTAGACTTAGGATTGACAAGAATTTAATACATGTACTATATTATGCTAATGGTTGTAAATTATTTTTTCTGGTGATTTAATTGTAAAATACAAATTAATATCTAGCACTAAGTTAGTCGTGCAATGAAACAGTTAGTAAAAGCATATGTATGAAATTGTTTAGAAAAATAAAATAATTATATTGATTATTATAGTTTTTTGAAAGATTAGTTGGGTGGGTTAGGCCGCTTAAAATGGGACTGGCTTAGAGAAGTGTTTCTCTGACCTGACACTGACATTTGATACCACTGAGAAATGATTAACTCCCTTGACTTTTCTCTGTTTTATTTACCCACAAATTCTCACAAAGGAACACTGTTTAAACAACAGAAAGAGTGATAGTTTTGAATTTTTATATATAGGTAGGTATACAGGGAGTTTCCATTTGTGACTTTAACATAGTTGGTTTGAAGAATGGGCTCATGGTAACTGTATGAGAGTTAAATAAGTAAGATAATGAAGGAACTTAAGGTAAATAGACTGGTGTGTACCCACTAACAATATATACACCCTCATTGATCAGACCAAACTAAAATCAATCAACCTATGTTTATTCCTCTAATTGCATTGCCTTCTCCAGTGTGGAGTGCAGCAACTAAATACTGTAGTTAGTTCTATATTTGTGCTCAGACATTTATTGTGTCAGTGATTGTGTTCACTTTCTCCGCAAGTCAGTCATAAATAAGTTCAATAAGAACTGTTTGTCTATGGTGAATGGTATGAGTCTGTTTTAATTGATGTGCTGTAATCTGGTGCCCTGCCTAACGCCCCGTTACTGACACCAGGTCTCATAAGCCACAGCAACGCTCACACTACCCACAGGTGCCACCGAGGTTAAGAGCCAAGTCAAATACAAGTCCTTAGTTGTACTGTTAAAAAAGGATTTGTCAGGTTGTTTACAAACCTCTTTACCCCTTCTCATCTCTCTCTCTCTTTGTTAACCAGTATTTGACCTTACTAGCTTAACTACCCTCTCGACTATGGTGGTCATTCAGGCCTTTAATCCCATTTGTACAGTCAAACTAACACATCTTACAACAGCTCACCTCACATTTGTACAGTCAAACTAACACATCTTACAAC
>JAVFBX010223282.1:0-35819 GCA_034783855.1 Mopalia kennerleyi | reverse complement strand
ATCCGAATTTTTTTTGTTTTCTTTCTTATAAAAACCCTTTTTGGGGTAGACACCTATAGTAAAACTTACTTTTTTTTGAATTTTTAAATTTCGTTTTTTATTGCTCACCCCAGTTTTCACCCCAGTTTTTTCCTTCCTTTTATGATGTAAAAATTGGGGTGAGAAATTTGGGCTAAAATGTAGGTCTTTTGGACACCAAAAACATATGCCGGTTACAACAATTGGTAGTTACACGTTGGTACATCGTTCGAGGGCGTGATTGATCATACGACGCTGCCGGGTTCGATGATGTAATCCATTCCATGGGATCTCGTGACCGCCGCGCAAAGGTTTATCATATCCTGTATGGGCTTCTTGTTGATCTTTATCAACGTTCTCAACATAGAGACTTTCACCGGGAGTAAACATTTTTTGCTTATCTCTTTGCACATGTTCGTCTCGTGACAACACCCCCTAACGTTCGTATAACAGAATATTTTCTCCCGCGGCATGATGTGATCGTATAGGTTGGTCGGCGCGCCCAATATTGATAGGTATGGGAATTTAACCGTCCAGTCCTCCAGGGCGATATTAAACGCCGTTTTTGTTATTATCTGCGCCATAAAATCGTACGTGTACGATTCCTCTAGCGATTTCGTATCCATGGCCGATAATCTCATGATGGCATCTTCGCCCAGCTTGCTCACACCGTCTATAGCGTAGTCTATTTTTTGTTTTTTGGTTAATTTGCCTTTCCTACGCTCAGGTGAGCCGCCGCTGGTAAACCTCCCCGCGCTGTTCCGTAAAGGCGGTTTGGTCGCTTTCATGGGCACCTCGACTATCCTTTTTTGGACCCGTGTCGGTTTGTACGCCGAGACTATTAAATCGAACGCTCTCGCGCTATTAATCAGGTCGAAAGTCGCTGACCGGAATTCGTACAACACGCATAGATCGCACCATAAACATTTAGGTATGACGCAATCTATAGCTCGGAATTCACCCTCCGCGGCGTCGTCGCAGATGGAGTTTAACTGTTTGATCACCAACATCTGCCGCTTAATCTCTTCGTAAATAATCGTCTGATTTCGGTCGTGCTCCGCGTTCCTTTCGCTATGGGTCAAAATATCGGGGGTGTAGTGCATATCACCCGCTCCTTGTAAGTCGTAAAGAGTCATGAATCCATCCCCCGGTATGTCATTTTCTTCCGCTTTACTCACATCCTCGTCGTTTAACGCTTTGACGATCATATCGGACCTGGTGTTGTTATAATCGACCCGGCGAACCCCCACCTGACCACACCCGTATACATCCTCTGCCAAAAACTCGTCGAAGGTTACGTAGTTTTTCTTTTCGGAAACCCATTTTCTCGCCACTAACATGCGGCTATCCATGGGCATGCAACGATTCGCCGTGGCCGTTGTGACATCGCCGGAGTTGGCGTGAACGCATTCCATTTGCACGAAATTATTAAGGTCGTTCGACATCCGCGCGCAACCGGTTTTCGCCTCGAACAACCATTCCTTGACGCGCTTCTTTAACTCGGAAAATTTGGATTTGGCCGTCGGGTCAACGCTGCCCATTTTCGGTTTTTTGGCGATCGGTTCGTCCGCATATCCCTCGTCGTCGTCGTGGTTAGACTCGTAGCCCACCATATCGTCCTCGAGTTGTTTTATCTCGTAGTTCCGGTTTCTAAAGTACTCTACGGTGTCGAAATCCTTCGAGAGGTAGCCGTCATGGCACGCGTTCAGCATAAAATGAAAAAGTATCGACCGAGGATCAACCCCCGTTATCGCGACATTCAACGAAAACCCGAGTTTGTCCTTGAACAACATCCACACCAAAGCTATGCCCGTCTTGGTTACGGGTATATATTGGGCACGCCGTTCTATATCACCCGCCAAACTTTTACGACGTAAGTCCGCTCTCATCAATATATCGCAAAGAGCGCAAACATCTCGTTTTCGTTCATTTTTAGACCAGTAATTTTTCCACGCGCTCACTTCGCGATAGGCCGCCTCGGATAATATATTTTTCATCGACGACATGGTTTTACAACGATTGATAGATTACGTAGTCCGCACGGGCGACGAATACTTGAGTACTCAGATGGAATGGTTTTCTTCGGCGATGGCGCCCGGCGCTCCAATCGATCGGAGGAATCTTTGGGCGACTCTGTTAGGCCTCAGTAAATGGGAAGACGATGATTGGGATGCGGTGAGAGGACATATAGAGGAAGTCTATACTAGGTCTGCCGAGCATCTAAAGGCCGCTCACCAGATGTTGCTCGACATGGGGTACAAGGACGACCAAGCAAAAACCCTCGTGTTTATTTTATGCACCAACCCCGACATAGCCGAAGAAACGCGAACGAATATGATAGACAACTGGGTGAAGCGTAAAATATTACTCGATGGAATGACCGACGCGGATATCAGCCCCATTCGAAACAGCGATTTGATCGAGACCAAGAAGGAAGAAATAACCGCGAAGTTTAAATGCGATGTAATGAGTTGTCTTCCGATCGCCTCTTCTCCGAAACAGTTGGAGGATAACCTCGTAACGGCGACCGCTCAAATTAAACAGGGCCACCACGTCAAGAACCTGATGGAAATATGCGAGGTTCAACAAGATACATCAGAGCGGCTTCCCCACCGGGTGGAAGGGGTTAAATACCAAAGGAAGACAAAAACCGCCATATATATGTAATTCGGAAATGATATACAGGGCCGTTTTCTTACACCAGGGGAAAGAGACGCGCTCGGAATATACCCGAGTGTATGAACATCAAATATCGACCACGGAGCCGACCGACGACCCGGATGTTGTGGTTTATATTCCGGACGACGGTATAGAACCGGTGGGTGCGAGTAAAGGCCATATCGTGGATTCGGAAGATTGGATCAAACCCGGCTGTCTCTATCGTCCGCACAACCACGTTATCTTTACCGAACTAACGAAAACCACCAAATCACCTCCGGTCCTAGTAGACGACGTTCGAGCCCGCCACGTTTGTCCTGACACGCACGAACTCATACGAAATTATAAAAAACCAAAAAATCGAACTCCTCACATCGATACATATACTAACGGAACTTTATCGTTTTTTTCTGACACCGTAGAATCTCTGGCCGTTCTTATTCGGGCCAATCCCGTCGTATTGAAGGCGTGGCTTACGGTGAAATCTTTTAGGCCCCTCGATGTATTGGTACACGCCATTTCGCAACTCACCAATAAAGAACCGGCTTCGTTTAACGTTGTAGACGACGAAACATTGTTTACGCGAGGCGAGACTTCGATAAAACGGCTTTCAGACACGACCGTGTACAATATTACGACGCCGGTAAAGTGTTATAAACTCACCACCAACACGGTCATCATATTGGACCCGTTCCACATAAGCAAGAAAATATTCGACTCCGTAAGCACTATGCCCCCTATCTATAAACGATTCGTGGACGGAATAACCGAGGAAACCGTTAGATCTGCCTTCGAACCTACTCCGCCGGGTCCGAACGAGGTTTTCCAAAGGGTGTGGAAATCTATAATTCCTACGGAGATAATACCCAAGGCGGCTACTCCGGCGGACTACGAATCTATCTCGGACCATGCCGGGTGTGTAAGGATGCCGATGCAAGTACCGGTTATTACCGCATTTTTGACGGCGATAACCAACACCGAGTTGGAGGAGGGTTTTTTAAAATATTGCCGCGATATATGAAATTAATTTTGACGCGTAATCCTCGTTCGCGGGGTATGAATATTCAAGTGGTAAAGAGTTACGCGGTCATCGGGTAAGAGCCTTTTATATATATAAAAACCCGTGGCGTTCATTCGAGGGGTGTGGATATTCAAGCGTAAAAGAAAGGGTATAGCATCAGAAAGACACATTCGGCATGGACGATGGATACGGGCCTAAGCATCCGGAATATAATCTAGTGTCGGTACGACTAGCAACCTATCGGAAATGGAGTGGTTTCCAAAAGCCGAAAGATATGGCTGAGACTGGTTTGTTCTTGGCAGTTCTACCCGATTCTACGAGGTGTTTTCATTGCGGTGGAAGTATGAGTAATTGGTCCGCTGTTGATGACCCGTTCGAAAAGCATCTTAACTTGTTTCCCTGTTGCGACTATATCCAAAAAATATCATTTTCGAGGAGAATGGAGTCTGAATCGGAAACTAGCGTTCAGACAGTAATGTGTTCGCTAGGCATTCGCTTGAATAGTTTGAGGTCGTTTTATCCAAACCACGTCATTAAGGAAAGCGTTAAACGTTACCTCAGGTCGTTGAATTGGAATCAGAGTATGGTGGATAAGGAAGAATTGACCAAGTTTGTAGTACGTACGAACGCGGAATTGTTAAAGGAGGATAAAGAGAACCCGTGAGATGTACGGCGTCCATCGTATCGGCTAGAACTGACATTACGGGGGGGTGAAGCCGGCGAATCTAGCGATGATCCTTTCGAAGAACATTTTCCAAAATGTGGATATATTCAAAGATGCGGCTTCCGATACACATATCCTCGATGGAGTACCCGATACCGTTATGGACATATGTTAGCCCAAAAAAAACTTCTGCTATGATAATTTTTTTTTTTCCTCGTTCTCGGGATATGATTATTCAGGCGTTAATAAAAAATTGTGCCCTTTTGAAAAAAAAAATGATTCGTTACGAGTTATATTTTATGTTGATGTTGTTGGCAGGAGGAGCGCTTCAACCTACGGGAAGGCTTCGACCTTTTGCGAAGATAACCGTATTAACAGACTCCGAATTGTACACTGATAACAATACCACCATTATGAAACTGATTTGCGGGTCGAATAGTTCTCATAGTCCACCTAAGGGGGTGAAATTATTCTCGAAATATACCGCTATTCAAACTAATAATATTAATGTATATAAAGCAACGCTTTGCGAGTCGTTTGTTACGGTGCGTTTCGTCATAAAGGACGAAAGAGAAAGGTATAATATCAAGTGCGTGACAACTGAGATCAACGGGATTCAAAAATTCCTTTCCGTGGAAATTACTAATCCTCGACGGACAGATTATACGCTCTGGAGGTGTACAATTTGGCCCCTGCGAGATACCGGTACGTTAAAAGGAGTTTTACCAGATTTAGAGGAGAGGAATATAACAACAACAGCGGCGCTCATCACTACACCTATTACGACCACCGGTATCGCGCCAAAAATAATCAATACATTAGGGACAACAAAATCGGAGGCACCCATCACCACACCTATTACGATCGATACGTTATCCGACCTCGCCGGGTTAAAAGAGTTGAACCCGGGAGATGCCGACGAAGTAAAAATTAAAGCGGACTCTCTGTTAGAAATTACTGTCCATACCACCATTATGACTCTGACTTGTGGGTCGACTCTTTACGGAAAATTCATAATAACACCCAACGCGAAGTTATACTCGGGATATACGGTAATAGAATCTAAGGCATTGGGGGAAAAGAAGTTTTGCGAGAGAACTGTAAAGAGCCGCTTCAACGCATCGGTCGACGAAAACAGGTATAATACCACATGCGTGGATACTAAGGAATGGCCGTACGACAGATTCCTTTCTGTGGCGATTACTGATCCGCAATCGCGCGATTATTCGAGATGGAGATGTGAGATTTGGCCCGTGCGTAAAGGCAAGTTAGGACAAAATTTACCGTTTATCGAGGAGACACCGGTAATAAAAAAAACGACTCCCATCACCACCACCGCGCATACAACAAATACCGAAAACACGGGTGGTATAATATCGGGCGAATCTCCCGTACATTATGATTTGGAGGATTCGAGGGCTCGAGAAGAGAAATACAACGACATCCACATTATAAGCGTGAGTGGTGCCGTGGGCGCGCCGCTCACGGTCCTAATTATTATTGTATTCGTTAGTGGATTTTTATCCAAAAAATAAAAAAATTGGTTTAACTCAATCCGGTTATAACAGGGCGCGAGTGGGACCCTGTATAGTAGAAGGAAAAAAATAAATGTATTCTTTACTCGATCATTGGTAAGAACCTTTATATAAAAAAAAAAAAAATCATTCATTGGGTTTGGCCCGTTTGTTATAGAAAGTTTTTTTTACACGTTACGGTTAACGAAATATATATCATTTTCTTCATTCGCGGCTAAAGTTTCCGGTCCCTTTGCCTCGCGCGTTAAAAAAAACGTTCACCGGTTGGTACGAAAATACTTTCCCCACCAGAAAAAAAAAAAAACCCGGATATAACGGCTCCGAATAGGCCGACCAACAAGAAAGAAAAGGCTGAAAGTGATGTACCTAATGCTAAAGAGGATGAGAAAAGACAATTGGACTAGACATCTTAACAAATTGTGGAGGAAATTGAAGAACGGGGCGAATAGTCTCCATAACGAAATTATTCCACGTTTTTGGTTAAAAGATACAATTTCGTCTCGCTGTGGAAACTGGACGTGAGCAATTTAGGAAAAAAAAAAAAGGACACCAGTAAAACTACGAATAGATGGTTGAGATTGTACAGACATAACGCTTTTAGACAGAAACTATTGGCGCGGGTAGAAAGAAGGTGACAAGGACATAAAAGCGGAAATAACGGACGAAAGATATACTTCCAAGACGTGCGGAGTATGCGGAGAAATTAACAAAGACCTGGGTTCTTCCGAAAGTTTTTTTATTGCGCGCGATGTAGATTTACGTCTCATAGAGACGTTAACGGATCCAGTACTATTCTCATGAGAGCTATGAATAATTTGTAAGCTATTTTGTAGATAATAAACCTCGACTGTGGGCTCATTGGAATATTTTTTATATTTCCTCGTTCACGGGGTATGAATATTCAAGCGTTAAAGAGTTTAAAATTGGGAAAAAAATGATTTTTTTTTTTTTCATATTTTGTTTGACAGCGCCACCAATTCGTTATACGGTAGTCGGTAAACCGAAGACGGCCATTTGTAACCGTCTAATCCAGTTTGATAATGTATCGGCATACCACCCAATATTCTCGGGCCGGGTTTGTTCGTAATCCTACTACGAATGGCGGCGAAGGAGAATAGTCTGCTCAGTAACGCCCGGTCCGCTGTGTCGATATCGCCGGTAATATATTCGTCGAAATAGTCTCGGGGTAATTTGCCGCGATAGCGGTTAATTATACCGGCTAGGGCCGGATACTCGGTTATTAAAGACGAGTCAACGGGCTTCGATTCGTAAAGCAAAAGCGGTACGATATCCCCCGTGTTGGTCACCATAGGAAGGAATGAGAAATTAAGTAGTGTTAAGTCCAGACTAGACAATAAGTACGTTAAGTAGTCGGGACGATCCCCGTTGTAAAAAAATAACACCGGAGTGTGGTCGATTATGTATAAAATACCCGCGTTAGATAAATTCACCTCTCTACCCAATTTCGGAAGGGGGGGGATGGGAGTAGGGGTGTGATGGAAATTGGTCTTCTTTAGGAATGTCTTGTCTATCCAGGACGTCATGACATTCACACATCTCGACTTGTCGATAGGTATCACCTCGGTGTAGTCGTAATAATTGTACAGGCGGAGTAGGAACATCAGGTGATCTATTATAGCGGCGCGGTTCCGCGTCTGGTGTAAAACAGTCGGTATAACGGACGATATAGTTTTTAAGAGCGTTAGATCTGGCGCGGGTTCGGTAAGACATGCCTTTAGCGCCTTCGTCATGTCCTCGTCGACCCCGTATGTCGAACTATCGTACACGACACCGGCGTGCATAATAAAATCGTCGTTGAGGGAATAAAAGATCGTCGTATCCGTCAGCGAGTATATACCTTTAACGGGGACCGCGGGATTGGGCATGGGGTCGGTGCCGAGCCGGCGTACGTCTTTCCTAGACGATATCAACGCTTTTTTAAAAATGTCGTTCCGGAAACTCGGATACCTGGATATTTCTGCCAGTACGTCGCTTATAAGAGTCTCATACCCCATCAGTTGTCTCCCTTTGTCCACCATCGCCACCATATCGTCGGTTATACTCGTTATCACGTCGTAGGGAATTCCGTTTTTAGTCCGCGCGAACAGCGCGTTGAACTCGGCGGTGATAGTCCGCTCTCGGGCCGTCTTTTTAATCGGGGTTAACGTCCCATTTTTGAAGATTGCCGTGTAGTCGGATCCTCGCCAAAGGATATCCTCCGCGAGATCGGGAATATTCAAGCTCGATTGGAGTTGACGGGAACACGAGGGTAACGTATACACGTCGTTTTCGGGGGTAAACATCCCCGGTTTCGGCGTGATGACGAAATTCTCGAGAATACCAACCATTAAAAAGGACACCACCATCTCCTCCCAAAACTCGAAACCCGCGTCGTCGGCTAAAAACTTTAACGTCCTCTCGGTAAGGTCGATATATGTTATAACGGTCTTATAGAAGGGCTCCGTTACGACCAATTGTGGATTTGAAGTCGCCCGAATTGTTGTTCCGCCGCGTTTTACCAGCGCCAACACGTCCGTGCCAGCGACGATGTACCTTTTGGGAAACACCGAACCATTATTAAACTCTATCTCGTCCGATGGTAAGAGGGTGTCGATCATCGCCATCTGAGTCCTACTCGTGTTTGGCGTCAACGCCTTCATGAGAGTCCTGAAGAGGTCCACGTCTGTACGACCGGTTCGCGCGTATACGTCGTAGGCGTGCCCGGGCATGTTGACCCCCCTGTACTCGTAATGTAGCGTCTTTCCGTTGAGTAGTTCCGCGATGATGAATGCGTCGGCGTGTACGCGGTTATTTAACGGTCTCTCCTTCTCGACAACGGCGGTGAGTAAATCGGACGCCGTCTTGAAAAAAAAAACGCCCATATCCGTCTCCACCAATTTATCTTTTTCGAGATCTTCTATTTTCCCCGCCTTGTATACAGCCTCGTCGTAAACGTTGAGCGACGTGACGGGGAACGGATCGGGTAAACGAGAAGCAGCTTCTATAATATCGTTTTTTTCCGCCTTGAAAATTATGGACGCTAATTTCTTAAACGCCTCCGTCTCGGCCCGTTCATAAGCGCCGCCATTCCACTCGGGATACATATCAACCACTCCTTTAGTCGTGTGGCGCAACACCATTTTCGAGAGGACGTCCTTACATCGGGAGATGTGGATATAAAGGTTGTTTACAAATACACTCGCGTTATCTCTGGTAAAAATAAGAATGTGTCCGTGGATCTCCGTATAATTCGCGTTTCCGTCTATGGCCGTTAACCCGGGTATGTGGACGAGGTCGAGAAGCGAGCGAGGACGTCGGTCGACTAACATAATTATTATATAATCCCTTTTCAATACTCCCACTTTTTATTCTATAGCAATATGAGCAAAATAACGGGTGCCTCCACGGCCATGACGAAATACACGGACAACCTACTGGCGTACCTGTCCGAAAATCAACACGAGATGGCCCAACAACCGTTCAACGGCTGTTTGGTCGCCATGCACACGGCCGTGTTCGATTCAGAAGACGCCGTTATGAACGCGGCCTTATTTAACAATGCCATTATAGACGGACGAGGTACGGCGGCCGCCCAACTTATGACCGTCGGATCGATTTTCCCGAGGTTCCCCACAAAGCTGTCCCAAGACCAAACCGGTAAGATAACATTGGAGTTGGCCGAGCGTATGATGGACCGGGTATTGGTGATCCACGGAGGGGAACACTTGGACGTTCTCTCCGATGATATATTTCAACCCCACGGGGTGACGGACGACGATATTAAAAAGATGTTCAATAAAATGGCGGGTAGCGTATTTCCGGATAGCTTCAAAACGCTTAATCACGGTATGGCTCACGCTCTACCCATGACGGCCTGCCCTCGTCAATTCGTCACCGGTGTCTTCGAGCGATATTTCCCGGCCGTTAACCGGGACGAGTACGTCTTATATCTCATCGCCGACGGGAGCACGATGGCATCAATAGCCAAGAAGGGGGCCATGAAAGCCGACGATATACCATGCGTCAACAAATATTACCAGGCGTTGAGGAAAGGAGCCGATCGACAAGACGACAACGTTTACGTCGGCAAGGAGACCTTCGAAGTGATGGTCGATAACGCCCGTCTGAATACCCGTGGAAATGTTAAACATTCCATCGCATTCGTGCGTCCTCTCTTTCACGGAAGTAACGAGACGTATTTATCCAACGACGGCATCGGCGACCCTTACCCCGCCGGGACTATGGAGTCCGAGCACGCGGTATTCACGAACTACAATAAGGTCTTTAAAGAATTGGCCTACGATAAGAAGGATTTGGAATTGTTCCCGGACGACGATTTTGTGTGGTCCAACGCAGCGGCATTGGTGCTAAATAATTTCCCAACCAAATTCACCGTAACGCCGAAGTATATGGACGGCACATTCTCGCCTCTCGTCGCCAGGTTAGACATGATCATAGGGGCCTATCTCAAGTTAGAGATCCCTTTGGGTAACGTAAAAGCCGATCTCAAAACGCTGTACCCGGCCATGTTTCAAGGGGTTCTAGAGCAGATGATGGTTTCTCCGACCGCCTTGTATTCATATAGAGACACTATCAAAGGAAAGGCCCCGACCCTTTCCGAATTACGAAACGAAGAGATGGCGACAATCTGGCCGCACACGGATAGGACCTGTAAGAAGATGAGTCTTCATAACAGCAACAAGAACAGACCCGAAACGGAAATGGTTGTCGATGTAGATTGCATGAAGCTAATGTGTAGCAAAATGGACGCGGTGGCCAGACTCACTACTCTACTCGATTTCAAATCCCTGTTACACGCGGAGGCCGTCGTCTCGTTCGAAGACATTATGGTTAGAAAGGGGGAGAGCGTTAAGGCGTCCTTATCGATGCCGGCGAGGTTTAAATTGAGGGCCGACGACCAGAGACTCTCGGCGGTTTGGAAATCTCCCGTAGAATTACTCTTATGTCATCTAAACGGGGACTACACGTTGTTGAAATCGCTCTTCGTACAAGACGCCCTCTTCGTCTGCTCGCCAGATCTCGTACACAAAAACACCGACATTGTTGACCACCCGGGTATGTCGGAGGGGGATAGTAACTTTTGTACGCACTGCCAAACCGTGTTCAACAACGGATTAACCGGGCACGATATGAAGTGTTGTTTCTGTTACCTTTTCATGTATACCGTCAGCGTGTTGACTCAAGAGACCCCATCATATAGGGTGTTCGGCCGCATATGGCGGGAGATCATGATAGTCGATTGCGAGGAGGTCGAGACGACGAAAAAGGTAGACAGAATGCCTTTCGGATTTAACTGCAGCGTGCGAAGCGTGGAACAAAGTAGCAAGTGTCAGATGTTCGGGGATGTTAAACTAACGCACGACGCGACGAAACCGAGCGGATTTATGAAGACGAAAGACGACGACGGGGAAGTGGAAGAGTACAAGAAACAAGCCAAATTAGAGAATTTACTATGTAAAGTGATGCAAATTTTCCCGACGATGTTGCGGGAGGACCACAGGGTAGATATATCCTCCGTCGTGAAAAAGGAGTTGAGTCCCGAACAGCTCGATGTGAGTATAAAGCACGATAAATTCAGGAAAATAATGTCTACCTTAAAAGAGGTTGAGAAAGACAACAAACAAGATGAGGCGAACGGTTACATCGGCGGTTTCTCTTTCGCCGCCAGACAAACTTATATGAGAAACGTTCTCGTGGACCGCGACTCCGAGACGGGTTATCACATTCACGGCTTTGGGAAAAACGATCCCCAATTATACGTGCTGGGTGGTAAGGTCGCGCAGGACGTTGACGAAGACGAAGAAGAACACGACGTGATAGCGGCCTATCGCAAACGGAAAGCTAAGGATATCGCAAAACCTAGTAAAATATCGAGGGTCGCGGTGCCCGAAGAGCGGAAATTCGCTAAGGCTTTGATATGTAAGCTCTTGGTAACCGGGGACGTGGGTGAAATATACGATGGTTACAAGACCGTGGCGGAGAGCAAAAAGAACGAAGTAGCCATCGCCGTGTCGAAAGAATTAGGCGCCATGATATATTGCAAATATGGGTCTTCTAATAACCGCGTTGTCGTACAGTCCATAAGAGAGTACGTTAAGGAACTCGGGAATTACATGACCGCCGTGCACGCGATGCTAACTAAAGAGCTAAATTTTGATAGTGCCGCTGCGTTCGACAACGCGATGAAAAACCACGTGTCTCACGCTAAATTTAGCGATAAATCCGGCGACCTCGGAGTGACCAGAAGCGTAATGGCTTGGATAGACCCGGATAGCACCGACGATTTCGTTCAAAAGAGCACGGAGCGGGCCATGATGGAAGTTATGGGTAGGCATAGTTACGAGGTAAAGAAGCATATGGGGAGCACCAATTTGGCCATGGGTAGGTCTAACGCCGTGAGCGCGATTAATAATAACCTCGGGCCGTACTGCGAAACGTTGACTCATCACGGGAGGTATTGCTTCCCTATGATCGTAGAGGCCATCACCGAAGGGACGAGACGACTAACGTATAACCCCAAAATGGCCCCGGCGAAAGATGACCCCGGCGCCACTAAGATAGACGAGCCGGCCTTCATTTTCTGTACTCCTATGAAAATTAAATTAAAAATGGACACTTTTAACGGCGAGGGTCAAGATATAGATCGAGAGCGTTTTGACGGAGGAGTTCGCGCTAATACCTCCGCCCTCAATAATGAAATCGGAGAAGTGTACAACCAACCGACTAACGAGGGCGTCTACACACCCTTTCCCATTTTGAAGAGCGATAAGAACGAAACATGCGCGCCGGGGGCCGTCATTAACACGGGGTTGCTCGGGGCGATGATGAGACACACCAAACTAAGTCTAAGTAATGTCTCGCAGACGGGCTTCGTAGACGAGGGGGAAGACTACGCGGGTTATGTGATCAATTATTTGAGGGCCATCAAGGACGCCAACGTTTCCTGCCCTACCCTAATTAAAATAATGATGAAAGATTTTGACGGACTTTGCGCCGTAAACAAGCTGGTGACAAACAGACTGGTCGCGTTCTTAGCCGCGACACCGCGCCTTAGCAAAACCAAAGCGTGGGCGATTTTAACTATGGACACGCCGGTTGACCAACAGGTGACCATGGCCGTAAAAGACGCCCATGTGGCCGGTATAATGCACGTGGCTATAGTCTTGGCCGAACTTTACGGCAGCAATATATCCACCATAGGGCAATATTGGTTCTCCGACTACGAGAGGGACTGTCAGGCCGCTATGGTTACGACGTGCGGGGCCCTTAACTTGTTTCTGGGTGTAGAAGGGTGCGAAAAAACGCAGCAGAGTAGAACGTCGGACAAGAGGCAACGTAAACCCAAGACCATCAAGACGACGATTGTTGATTATTCGTTGAACACTTGTAAACCCGTTGCCATCAGTACGGTGGCCGACTTCAAGGCTAAAGGCACCACTAGATTGACGGCTAAAATGACTATTATGAGCTACACGGGGGCCCAGGGTAACACGGGCGTTTACACAAGGTGGAAATTGGCCGGTGGATTTATGAGAAAAAGCCTACCCGCGTCGGTGAGTAAACATAATTACGAACAGGGGCAAACCACCATAGCAGTCATAAAGACTCCCATGATACACTACAACAAATACAAAGCCGGAGCTAGCGACGTCAACGTCGCGGAACTTTTGGAGGGCGGCGACTACGACAATATTGGAGCGGTATTGGTTAGCAGGAAGGAACTGGGTAAGAAAATGGCTCAATTTATGTGCTCCCAGGTGGGTTTAGACGAAGCCGACGTTGGAGTGACGGTTTCCGAATTTATTTTGAAAGTGGCGGAGATATATTTCCCCGACATGGCCTACGAGGAGGGAATACTCAATCTGGAGGCTTCCCTATTCAAACACGTGTTACCGCACCTGTACAGCTCTTATACCCGACCAGAACGCGTGGATGACGACTTCGAAATGGAAGACGACGACCCGGACTTCGAAGAAATGAATGACGATGAGTAGATTACGCGTGGTTTATATATTAAAATACAATTTTTTTTTCCCCCATCTTCAAAATTTGTTGTGTTTTTGTGAGTTTTTTTTCCCGCGTTATATACAGCTCCCTTAAAAAACCGTTAAGACAAATTAAATCAGTACACTTCGTTTACTGGGGTGTCCATTAAATCCGCCGTTTTGTTTTTTTTTGGAGTTCACCCCGATTTAGTATTTACCCTAATTATCATCCCAACTTTTTTTTTGAAGTCACACCCCAGGAAATGTATGCAAAACCCGGAAGTCACCCTGTGTGGGTAAAGAGAATCTGAATAAAAAATGTATTTACAAAAAAAAACCTTTTTTGGGGTGTATAGGTTTTTTTTTACTCACCCCCCTTAATTTCTCACCCAGGGTTTTTTTCCCACTCGTTTTATGATATAAAAAAAAATGGGGTGAGAAATTAGGGCGCAAATGTAAATCACACCAGTTTGTTTGACACTATGCGATTTATCAACCGCTTACTGCAATAGCGGCATTTCGCATCACGGGCATACAATACGTCGGTGATTTTGGGGGTTATCAACATTAAGTGCTGCGGGTTTTTTTTGTTTACTACGCTAGGATGATTGGCAGCGCTTTATTATCGGCGCGCGTCCGCGCTGTAATTCACACCGGGTTTTTTTTAAATAAAATTTGACGTGGTGCGAATAATGTTAGTATAACTACCGCGTCGACAACTCGCCGTATCGGAACTGAAAACGTGTTGGGAGTAATAGTTATCTACCATTATGAGTTTATTTCCTCCTGATCCGGAGTTCGTGCGTGAGAACGATATCGATCGATACCACTGTATTCTACACAAGGGAATAATACGCGAGGTTATGCAAACTCCTTGCGGTCATCGCTACTGCAAGTCTTGTATCACCGAATGGCTGGTGGAAAACACGACGTGCCCCGCCGATGAAGAATATTGCGTCGGACTGGACAACGCAAGCGTGTACGAAGACAGGGCGGCCAGAAGGGACATGGCCAATTTTCAAGTTTTTTGTTCTTTCAAAAAGTTTGGTTGCGAGGAAATAGTTCCCTGGAAACGTTTGTTAACCCATGGAACGACGTGTGAATTCAAAAGGTCGCCGTGCCCCAATGGATGCGGCACCGAACTCGCGGACAACGCGTTGTGTTCGCACTTAGAGGGGGAATGCCAACGGAGAACTGTAATGTGCGAATATTGCCGAGCTATGTTAGCCTATAACGAAGTAAAGGATCATCAAGGTTCCGAGTGTCCCGAAGTCGAAGTGCCTTGTACGTATAAATGTAAACGCGACTGTATTAAAAGAATACATTTACAAGAACATCTCGAGGAGTGTTACAACAGACCCAAGTTCTGTAAATTCAGGTCAGCGGGATGTACTTTTACGGCTCGTCGAGAAAGCGAATTAAACAAACACCTGGGTGAAAAGGCGAATGAACATTTAGAAACGATGGCCGCCTTTATTTCGGAATTAAAACGCGAGGTAAACGAATTGAAGCTCGCCAAAAAGTCGGATACATTGAAGGAGTTCGTGGAAGAAGAAAAAAAAGAATTGGCAAAACAGATGATTAATGTGGAGGAACGATGTAAATATATACTCGAAAAAAATGTGATTAAGGATGTGGTTATAGCCAAAGAAAACTTTGCCGTGAACAATGTCCGGTTAACCGAAATGGAGCTTCGGTTTCAGCAGTTAGATGCTATCACTTACGACGGAACGTTTATATGGCGCATTGGAGATTACTCTCGTCGTAAGCAAGACGCTATATCCGGGATAAACAAATCCTTGAAGAGTCGAGCCTTTTCTACCAATCGATTCGGGTACAAACTATGTTGTCAAGTTTTTCCAAACGGCGACGGCATAGGAAAGGGCACCCATCTATCTGTGTTTCTCGTTGTCATGAGGGGTGATTATGACGCCCTTCTCGAGTGGCCTTTCTATAAGAAGGTGACTTTTAGGTTGATTAATCAAAAGACAATAGGGAAATGTGACCTAGTGGATTCCTGGGTGTGCTCACCAACCTCTGATAGCTTCGAAAAACCAACCGGTGATATGAATATCCCTTGCGGGTGTCCACTTTTCGTAGCCCATAATAAGTTAGAAAAAGATGATCAATATATACGAGACGATATCTTGTTCTTAAAGATAGCGGTGGAATAACGATGGCGAATAAATATGAACAACGACACCGGGACGTGCCAAGAAATCAAACAAATTTTTTAATTTGAAATAAAAAAAAGTTACTACTGTATGAAATAATGAACGTTTTGTGTAATTCTCGATCGTTTAGACATCTCTTCCACCATCTCCTGTTTAACCTCAACGGGTACGTTGGGAAGACGGATATGACATTCCGCCTCGATCTTGGTACTCCTGTCTCTATCGCTGTTATAAGATAGCGGTTGCGCCGCTTTGGTGTTGACGAAATTTATTTTCTCACACGCCTTACGTTTTTCATACTCTTCGAACGTTATGGTTTCGATGTCCGTTTTATCGTCGACTATTTCAGCGACGGCTATACGATACAGGACTCTATCCAAGTGGTTATATACCCCCGCCATCTGCGCCATTAAGTTGGCCGTCTTCGCCATCTCGAATATGCACGGTCCGATGTCGTAAACGCCCATGTCGACCGCCGTTGTTATGGTAAGCATCATTTCACCGTCTTGGTTGGCCGCGTCCACAAACATTCTGGTAAGTTTACGCTGCGCGGACGCCAACATACCCACGGCTCTGTATATTAATGATCTTATAACCTTGTTGTTTAGCGAGGCAATAACATGCCCCATAGCGTCCTCGCTCGGGGTGTATATACCCTCTAATTTACCGCATATATACCGTTCCATAAATGTCATAGAGTCGCCGTCGCGGAAACGCTTTAGCATCGTTTCTACACCCATCATAACGGCCAGGTGGGACTCTCCTTTCATGGGTGTGGTGTAGTGCGCGTTGGGCGTTATATGTACGTGGTCAGGCCTCTCTTCTATTTCCATATACGGTGTCGGGTATCCGATTAACGTGGGTTGTTTCGATTCCGGTGCGGTTTGTTCTACGCGTTCTCTCTTCTTCCTGTTTATATGATTTTGTAACAGTTTGCTTTTGAAATTCTCCGTTTGACCAGCGTTCATCCTGTCTATGAAACGCGTTCTTTTTTTCCCCATCTCTCCTTTTTTTTTTTTTTAAAAACCGAACAACGCGGTATTCTGGGTTAGTTAGAAGTTTTCCGTTTTCCCTTTCGTTTTCCTTTCCCCTTGTTGAGGTTTAAATTTATTCGTCCGGGTGGATTTACCAGCGGTGGATTTCGACCACAATGGGACAACATATTGCGAGTTTTCGTCATTGACGGGGGTTAAAACCGGCGCTGTCGGTAGTAATTCTACGTTTTCTGGGTCGTTGACGGGGGTTAAAACCGGCGCTGTCGGTGGCGAGTCTACGTTTTCTGGTTCGACCCCGATGTTTTCGACGCTCTGCAAAGCTTCCACCGCCACTTCGTAGTCTTTTATTATGTCCGGTTTCGCGTAGAACGCGGTCTCGGTATCGGTGTAATAAAACCCCTTCACGGTCCACCGAGCCTTTGGGTTAAACGTGAAAGAGTCCACGACCACAGACGTCGTGTTTCTCGCAAAGGCCGTAGACTCCTTGGTGATGTATCCGAGTTTGATAACGCCCACTTCTCGCCAACTCTTACCCAACCCTATCTTAGTGTTGAACTTACATCTGGTAATTAAATCAGTAATTACTCCGCGATCCGTCGTTCCCTCGTGGCTTATATAAAACCCCGCGCATAATTGTTGATCCCACACGTGTTCCCCTTCGTTTATGTCGCGGCGACCTAAGAGATTGGCCTGTTCCGACGCTTCTTTGAGTTCGCCGTACTCGCCGACCCCAGACCCGCTCAACATCTCGTCTCCCGGACCAACGCATAAGTATACCGGTAATTTCTCGCCGTGATGAGCCGTTTCTATAATATGATAGTTAATCGTCGCCTCTATAGGCATACAAAACCCACCTTGGGAAGGCGCGAACGTTCCGTGATGTAAGACGGGTATTTGAAACCGTTTGGTGGGCCCGTATTTATCCGGGATCGTGGGGAGTACCAAACCTGCCGGTCTAATCACATCGGTCAAAGCTTTCACCGGGCCCACGACATATCTGTTGATGGTGCTATCTATATACGTCCGCCTCTGCGCCGCGTTATATACCTCTCCGAAAATAGCGCCGGCCACAGGCATTAAATTTGTATCGGCGACGGTTAATTTGTTCGTCTTTTCGCATATAGCCTCCAATACCGCCATGTCGATAACGTTGTTAGTGAAACCTAATCCGCTATCTTTAGACGCGGCCAACAACATATCTCTCGTCTCCGGGCCAAAACTCTGGCTGTGTTTAAGTACTAAATTACAAGTGGCGAAACGTTTCATTATCGCGTTCTTAGCGTCCTCGATATCTTGTACGTTCACGAGATACCGTTCGTTGAAAGTCATTAAAGTTATGCTCTGCGTATTTGCCATCGCTGTTTTTGTTGTCTTCAATTGGAAATTCTTTTTTTTTTAAATTTGTTCAAATGTTTCGACCGGTTCTAATACTACACGTGATAGCCGCAATCGGTTTTACAATTTTCATCAGGAGTTACTACGACCAGATATACAATAAACCGGCGTGTAATCGTTTGGCCGGTTGTACGGGCGAAGGTTGGATAAGCTGTCCTGTCGACTACTGTTACGGCGACTCTATATGTTGCGCTGCATGTCAGTCCGTAACGAATAACGCCGTTCAATACGGCAACGTTACAATGGTGTCGAAGATTATGATTCCAGAAGTTACCTCGCCTGTCTTCGCGGTGATGGGTATTAACTTACTCTTGTATATACTAATATGCGTTTTAACGACGGCGAGGTTAGGTCGAACCCGAGACAACAACATAATGAGCGGTGTTACGGGTATCGTAATTATGGCCGTATTCGTCTCTCTGATGTTCGCGGAGAGTTACGTAATCATCGCTATAGTGTTGGACTTCGACTTTTATAGAGAGTGCCGCTCGCGGTTATCGGTCAATATTAGCTGGGCGTTCGTCATTTTATTATTGATGGCCGATTTCGCTATGCGGGCGTGTCCTTCCGTTAAAAACAGAATCGCCAGACAGAAGGCCCGCGTGGCGGCGCTAGAGATTATCGACCAACGAGAGGCCACCGTACAACTCCTAGAGGCCGACAAGATCAAACCCAATAAAAATTCTCGAAGAATCATAAACAGCGTTATAGATTGGTTAGGTGGATTATTGTTGCTGTGGTGGCCTATTGTCGTGGTGTATTTTATAGGAGTGGGAGCTGGAAAATGGAGCTGAATTTTTTTTTTTTACCGCTTGGAAAAGAAGAAAATTCATACCCGGTGGAAAAAAAAAAGGGGGGGTATATACATATAAAAGATATCCAACGGCCGTGGTTTGGAACCCCGTATAGTGGAAAAAAAATAAATCGATGATTTCTATACCCGTGTCCCTCGTTAACTCCGTTGGTACAGTAACGAAATATATGTCTCCTCCCTTTTTATTTACCCGCCATTTTCTGAGATCAAAAAAAAACCTGGGGTGACCTACATTTTGACCTAGTTTCCCACCCCAGTTATTATATCATAAAAGGAAGGGAAAAACTGGGGTGAAAAACTGGGGTGAGCAAAAAAAAACGAAATTTAAAAAATTAAAAAAAAGTAAGTTTTACTATAGGTGTCTACCCCAAAAAGGGTTTTTATAAGAAAGAAAACAAAAAAAATTCGGATTCCCTATACCCACAACGTGTGACTTCCGGTTTTCGGCCGCCATTTTCTGGGGTGAGACGCCAAAAAGCTGGGGTGACCTGGGGTTTTCGCCCCAGGTCACCCCAATTCTTTGTTCCTTTTATCATATAGACCTGGGGTGAGAATTGGGGCGAATTCGAAATTGGGGTGAGAAATTGGGGTGAGCTCCTATACCCACAACCCGGGCCGATTTAACGGTCACCCCAATACACGACGCGGTAATGATTGAATTCGTCCTTATACTCCCATTCATGAGGTATGACTATTCGAGCGCTAAAGAGTTGCGTAATCGCCTTTCCGTAATGACGTCCTTAATCGACCGCGTGGGTCTTTCTTCAGGCCCAGTAGAGTCGTACGTTATAATCGGGTGTCGACCGGTTTTTACCCCAGTCATAGGGTACCTCGTGCCTGACCCTATGATGAAACTTTTGGAAAGTAGGATGTACACCTCGTTACATTCCTCTAGTCATGCTATCACGCTTTTCGACACGGCGCACACCGAGAGAGAAAAGGCCCAACGTCGCTTCGCCGTTTCTTACGCGGCCGAGAAATTTCAAGATAAAGTGTACAACATAAAACATAAAACTCTCGACATCACCCCCGATAGGCAAGCCCGCCTCGACGAGTTTCTATCCTTTGCCAAGATATTCACGGATAACGCCCAGTTTAAGAAAATAACCCTCACGGTCAAGAACCACAAATCGGCATTGAAGGAAATGGAGCGTTTCCATCGTCTGGTTTTTCAACAACTTATGTTAATAGACGTCTTCATGGCCATGACGGAACGGTACGATCTCGGCGAGTACCGCACCTTAGTGCTCAATTACACCAAGACGCTGTTAGGCGTAGAACGTTTAAGCGTCGTTAAGATAGCGGAGTTGGCGCGCCGTTTTAAAACGTTGGCGTCCGGTTACATTATTCCTAGACGATGCGGTAAGTCGTCGTTCTCGTGCTCGCTCATCGCCTTGTGCGTGGCCGCGTGTCCGGGCGCCGGTCTCAAGGCGTTGTATACAGCTCACGACAAGAATTTATGTTCCGCGTTGTACGACACATTGAGGAGCAACGTTAACGATCTTTTGGTGCGATTTAACGACTACCACTTGGAGACGTTTGTTAAAAATAGAGACGCCGCCAAACGAAAGAACCGCGCCTTTAACGGCTATTATTTTCACGCCGTGTCGGACTATCGTCGAAAGGAGTTGGAGTTGTCGGTCAAATTTTACAAGTTCACCGACCCGGCTGCCAAACCCAAGTCCACGGACCGCCCGGTCGGCATCAACGACTTTCGATCGAAGGTGTACAAGTGCGTGGACGCCCATAGGGGTGCCACCTATAATTTCATAGTGGTAGACGAGACCAATTTCCTACCGCCCAATATTTTCAACGAGCTGATCCCCAACCTACTCACGGGTAAATCGAAAATGATTTGCACTTCTTCTCAAAAGAACGGTCAGAACGCGAAGCCGTTCGTCGATCTACGCACGGTCAGGCAAGACGCTATAACGACGTGTGTGGTGGAGTACGTATGCCCCAACCACTGCCTATCTCTAATCCGACAGGATCGGATCGCCTTCACCATGTGCATTTGCAATATGTTTTCCCAACCCCTACATATCAACACCGACAACGGTCTAAGTAAACTCATGTCCGCCTTCTGCGTCCAAAACCTTGAAAAGGACCCCGTAGAGTCTAAGACGGCCATGCTCAGCGAAATAGGTATTATGCCTCCCGGCATAACGAAGACGGACCTAGAGTCCTTGGGCGATGTGTCCGCCGTTAGAATGACGGGAGAAGAATCGCGAAAGAAATTCATATCCTCCAGGGTTGACGTCATTAAGATGATCGCGGATACGCCGGACGAAGTGTTGAAGACGGTCGTCGTCTACCTGGATCCGACACCCACCTCGTATAGGTCCGTCGATCTCGAGACCTTTGACAGGTCGCTACACGCCATGGCGTTCGTGGCTAAAGTCGGACACACCATGACCCTCTTGTCGGTGGAAGAGTTCACCACCCAACAATACGAGCCCGTTTCGCACGACGCCGCTCGGGCTATGGCGTCCGTATTCATGGCGCAATCCGCCGCGCTCACTATATTATACGACGGGTTTTTCGACGAGATTATTCTCGTACCGGAGGTGAATTCCTTCGACCTAGACAGCGTGTGGTATCACGCTGGTGAGATGATGTTTGATTTCCCCATGTTGCGGAACGTCTCCGTTATGACGCCGTGTATGATAGCGGACCGGCCCGGTAAACACGCTCCGTCGGGGAAACGCAAGTTTGTCTCCAAAATATCCCATGACATATCCCTTATAGAGGTCAACAAAAAACGGCGCGTCGAATTCGACACGGCCGGGGAAATGTACGAGCGCCACGATAAACTGGATACCATATCGACGTCGATAAAGGACTTGGCGGAAGAATTAAAATCCAAGAAATACAAAATCGGATACCGCATGGGCGCCGATAAAGTTCAACGGTTCGTGCAATTCTATTCGTCCGTTTTTAACGCGGACCGGTTTAGAATGGCGAAGGACACGATATCGTTTTCTATCGGCGGTAAAAAGGAGTTGAGCACTTATGTTCTGGAAAAACTCGATAATATCGTGATCAAAACTTCGAACGGATTAGCGGGTAGGAGATCTTTCACCGTCAGCGGGAAACGCACCGTGGGTAAAAATACCCACGTGGCAGACGACTTGGCCGTGTGTTGCGTAATGGCCACGTCGCTTTTTTCTCGATACGCTGGATTCACGCCGACAGACGAAGAAAAGCTTATACGACTAGAGTCGCGATGAGCGCCGTGTCTAAGATCGCGAAACTGCTGCGAGCTGTAAAACGGGACTTGATAGCCGCGTTCGGCGGCGCCCCGCCCCTGTACCTCGAAGACGACAATTGGTGCGAGTCGGTATGGTCCACTAATAGAAAAGTTATACAAATCACCGCCTTTTTAGTGACCAGCGTCTTCCCGAGGAGGAACAACACCAAACGAATACGTTATCTGGTGGGTTCGCCCGAATTCGTATTCAACCTCAAATGCGCGGCCTACGTACTCAACACCATGTACGTGCCGATAGCCCATATTACCCAATCGCACCCCTTGTACAAATGTGCGAGGGGTATATTGTCGTGCCTTAACCCATGCGGTAAGAAAAAAATATATATTTTTTTCAGCGTAAAAAACAACTCCGTTAAGACGGGCAGCATGCCGTCGAGGGAAAGACACTCGGTTTTACATAAGTATCTCACGCCCGTCAAACGATTGATAGGCAGCATGCATAACGCCCTTATAACACAGCGGTGGCTCACGGACGAGACGGGTAAAACGGTTAATCCCGATTCTACATTCGCCGCCAGAGTCGCCGTGATAGAACGTTTAACGTCGACCGCGTGTTTTTTGTCTTTGAACGAACTAATGCAGATTGTTCAGGCCTTCCTCCACTACATGACAGAGGGTGAAATGATAGTGAACCCGGATACAGGATACGTGTCGCAACGGACCACCGACGCCGACCTACTCCACGTGGTGACGATGTTGAACACGATGATGAGAAGCCGGTTCAAAGTCAAGACCATCGACGTAGCGTACCCGGATTGTACGTGTCACATTAAATGCGCCGGTCCTATAGGAGCTCACCCCAATTTAATGGCCGTGTTCGATAACGAACTCTGTACCATCAATTTTTCCACCCGGATATGCGGTCTGTGTCGACTTTCGCACACCGTTAAGAACACAACGTCTATCAAACCCAAACGATACATAACCACCCACGTACCGTCGATCTCGGCCTGTTCTCAAGATTCGTGCACGGTGGCTTTCGTCATGAGATATTTCTTCGTAGATAAACTCGTGGATAATGCGGTCGAGTACGGTCATAGATTCTTCATCACCAATTCTAGCACGGTGACGGATACTCTATACAAAATGTCAGAGACGTCAACGGCCACGGGACGGGCTGGCGGGATATGTTATAGCGGCCGGAGGACTTGTTATAAACCGATCCAGTTCGTCATACGCTCCTCCAAACAGTTCGGTCGGCAAGCCCCTTTCGAAGATCGAGCCGCGTGGTGGAGATGCACCCACTGCCACTCGATCGAAGAGTACGATAGAGATAAACATCTTTTTTTCACGGACGTCGTGCACGAAAACACCTGCATAGATCGCTTGTATCGCTCCGTCGGATATAAACCAACTATAGAGTCGGTGCGCCTTCACTCGCGAATGATGTGCGATAAATGTAAGCTAGTTGTAAAGTGTCGGCACACCATCAACGGCGTCGTCAATTATATGTCCGATAACCCGACGTCTAGAATGGCTCTTAAATGTTTTAGGGTAGCTATTTTGTTGGCGAAGGTTATTTGAATTTTTATAATCACATCGGTTATAACCGACCGCGAACCTGTATATTCGAAGGGGAAAAATGAATGGATTCCTTAACTTGGTCATCGGGTAAGAACCTTTATAAAAGAAAACAGCCATCGGTTATGACTAGTTTGTTTTTTTCCCCGGAACGAGGATAACGGAATTTCATTCGAAATGAAACGGAAGCTACCTACCTTCACCGTGTGGCGAGCGGCTAAAGTTACTTCTCCTCTTGCCACGCACGTAAAAACGTTCAGCGGATGGTATGAAACTATTTTACCCACCGAAAAAGATCCGGACGTGGCGGCCCCGAATAGACCGACGAACACAAAACAAAAGGTGGAAAAAAGTGATAAACGTATTACTCGCGTTTACAAAATCGGTCTTAAAGCGACCAAAGAACAGAGGAAGGTTTTGAACGAGTTCGTAATAGTGGCTAATCGAGCGTATAACGAATGTTTACGATTAGTGAAGCCGGGATTTTGTAAACCGAAACAGTCCGATCTTCAAAGCAGCGTCGCTAAAATGGATACGGAAAAGGGAGAAGACGCTTGGTTTTGGACGTCTTCTTCAACGGTTCGTAAGTTGGCCGTAAAAGATTTCTGCGCCGCGCATAAAGCTAACAAGCGTAAAAATTATGTGATCAAGCCTAAAAAATACGATAAGATAGACGGTATTAATCCCCTGGCCGGAGTGTTCGGATGTGAAAAAGAATATTGTAAAATTAAAGAGGGCGGTGTCCAATTCTTACCTACGAAATTCCCTAAAGAACATAGGTTTATCGAGTTTACGAAGAAATGTAAAGTCGATAAGGTGAAACACGACTTTAAAGTGGAGAAAACCCCGAAAGGGAAATTCGTGTTGTGTATGCCTATCACGGACATGAATTTGATCAGGAAAGTTCACCCTCCTACTAATTCGTACCGGTGTTGCGGTATAGATCCGGGAGTGAGAAGTTTCGTCACGATATTCGACCCGAGTATACAAGAATGTTACCAATTGGGTACGAAGGAAGACAAATATAAACGGTTAATCCCTATCGCCGATAAAATCGACGCTTGGATTTCTTCGAACCCCACGTGTTTATCCGAAGAGGATGAAAATGAAAATCGGATTAGACATCTTCAAAAATTATGTCGAAAATTGGAGAACGGGGTGAATAGTCTCCATAACGAAGTTATTTCGCGTTTGGTTGAAAGATACAATTTCATCTCGCTGGGGAAACTGGACGTGCGCGATTTCAGGAAAAGGGACACTTATAAGAATAAATGGTTGATATTGTACAGACACAACGCTTTTAGACATAAACTATTGGCGAGGGTTGAAGGCGAAAACGACATAGAAGTGGAAATAACGGACGAGAGATATACTTCCAAGACGTGCGGAGTGTGCGGAGAAATCAACAGAAACCTGGGTTCTTCCGAAAGGTTTTATTGTGCACGATGTCGGTTTACGTGCCATAGAGACGTTAACGGAGCTAGAAATATTCTCATGAGATCTATGAATATGTTTTAGCTGTTTTGTAAAAAAAAAAAAAATAAACCCTGACTCCGGGTTCATTCGAATAGGTCCTCAGTCGCGCACTATGAATATTCGAGTGTTACAGAGTTATTGACGATCATTCATAGATGGATGGGTAAACGACACCTAACAAATAAAACATTAGTGTGGTGAAACCGATGTGGTCGTGTTCCCTCTGTATATAAGACCATCGCGTCTCGTCTATATATTTTTTTTTTAAAGAAACACACGATGGCCTCTAACCATAAAACATCTCCTTACGAAGACTTTAACACGTATGAAATTTTAGACGCTTTTCGCGATCGGGATTTACAACCGCACAACCCCATATTCGCCGAGTTGGCAAATATCGACGCGGCGTTGAAGGAGGAGGTCTTTGTGCGGATAACCCGTAACGTGGACACTCTGTGTCGGAACAGACAGCGCCAATTGACGAATAATATCGAGCGTACTACTAATGGTCTTCAAAAGTATATGATTGCGTTTGCTGAAGCCAACCCGTGCACGGGCCTGAAAAAGTGGACGGTGGCGAGGATGGTGGACCTACTCTACGCTTTGGACGAATTTCTACCCGTTTTGGCCAAAATGAATTTGGATGGGTTTGAGGAGCGAATACTACCCAACTGCGTCAGCGGGAAAATAGAAGAGTGGAAAATGTGGATACGCGACCCGCGCAAATTTTTCACCGGGAAAAGCGTTGTGAATTGTTTTCCGCGGGGAAACACGAACCGGAGGTACGAAAGGGGCGATCCCCGGTATCCAACCGTTTACCGCGGCAGTTCGGCTGTGGATGTTAATATCGGCGATTGGTCGTCCTTACATAACTTGACGGCCGATTACTCTTTGTGGAAGAACGGGGACCCCCGAAAACAGGCGATGGGTGTAAGGGATATTATCGCTAGCCTGGAGGCGTTCATCAATCCCAAATTGAGACCGGAGATTTATGTAGCCATAACGGGTGAAAGGTTGGATATCTTGGAAACGATCCGAAAATCTGTGCAATTAAACCCCGAGAGGTGGTATGGGTCCACCGCCGTTAAAGAAATCACCAGGGATATGACCCGCGATTATACAAACGTGATCGACTGCCGCGTGTGGATAGACGAAATAAGTGCATCTCGATGGGGAAAATGGGCGTGAGGAAAAAAAGGGACAATAGTAAGACTGTGAATAGATGGTAGATTTTGTACAAACACTCGAGAAAGTTTTTTTTATTGAGAACGTTATCGATTTACTGATCGGCGATTGGAAAACTGATTATTTTTTTTTTAAAAATGAATAAACATATTTTTTAAAAATTGGGATTTTTTTTCACGTTAATTTAGGGTGATATTTTGTGCACGTGTTGCATAATGGCGGGTGTATCGCCCCCCCCTTTATCTTCTTCTCCTTTCGGGTTAATTTTTATGGTTTTTGTTTCACGGGTAACCGAATGCTTGCGCTATCTCGTGAGCCGTTGTGGAAACGATGTCGTTGAAACGGCTCATGAAATAGAGATTCATAATTCCCGAATGAAAGGTCCGACCTTTGAACAAACAAACCCTGACTCTGGGTTCATTTGAATATTCTTATATATCCTCGTTCGTTCACGGGGTATGAATATTCAAGTGTTAAAGAGTTAATAATACTTCTCCAGTTGACGGACGAATCTCTTGTTGTCTGTCACAACCCCTTTCATAGGATACATTTTTTTAAATTTTATAAATGGTATTTTGTTCACCGGTGATCTAAAAATCGGGCAAAAACCCCTGTGATGTGTTCGACAAGGTGTTGAAAAGCGGGTCCGTGTATATCGTCACCACCAACGCGTAAATCAGCCACTATGTGCGCCGTACCGTGAAGCGTTTGCACGTGCACTTCTTCGATTTTATCACCCGTTATCTCTTAAACAATTCATTTTTTTTTAATTAAAAAACCCAATAAACCCTCCCCCCCCAAAAAAAATAACCAGTCAAATCCGCGGATACATCAAAAACAAATTTATTTAGAAGTTAGAACAAAAAAATTAGAAATACACTCGAAAGGCATGGGTGACATCTCGCCTACAGACCGGGCATCTCTGTCGGAGTAGGGTCTCTGTACAGGTCCCGCAGCACACCACATGGTGACATGGCTGAAATACAATATCTGGTAGGCCTGCTAGGCAAATACAACACTCGGGGGTTGGTCTATACATTCGCTTACCCACATCGCAAGCCGAGAGTTGGATAGCCGGTTTTTTCCTACATAATCCTGGAAATTGCGTATTGCGCCGTCGTCGAATCTCTTGTGGACTGGGTGGGCGGATTGTGATTTCCTCTCCGACCAAGGCGGGTATAGACGGCACACCAGAATACCGACGTAACAATTCTGTGTTAACCGATTGAGTTGTGGTTTCCTCGCGGGGTATAGTTGGCACATCGGGGATATGTCGAGTGAGGCGTCCTGGTTGAACATCAACGACCCATCTATAATCAATCGCTTGGGGTGCGCGAGGGTGACTTTCCACATGTTGTCCGATATAGCTTTTTGGATCGCGTCCTCCATTTGCCCAATCGAGACAGAATAAGAATTCCAGTCGTCTCGCGCGTCTGATGATCGTTTCGTCGGAGGTATTTGGAGAATTAGATTGGTGATTCATTATCTTGATAGAGGGTTGAACGTAGTTGGACAAGTTCCCCCAGTCCCCTTTTTTACCACTCGAATAATCTCATCAACCCGGTCTGACGGTACATAAACGTCTCTAGGGTTGGGCAATGCCGCATTGTTGATATTTTTTAATATAAAGAAAAATCCGGGTGAAATGATGACCGGGTGAAGATTTCATTTGTTTTCTCCAAGTCCCGGGCGGTGTGAGTATAAAAAAAGAGCAGAATTAGAAAAAAAATTAGTTCATAACCCCCCCCGAAAGAAGGGAATCAAGATGATGCGATATATAACCGACGTCTCCTCGCACCACTGTGATTGCGAGGCGAATATATTCGCCCAATTGTACGATCCAGACAGCGTAGGGAGATTGTGCGATTGTACCGATAAACACATGTTCTCGAGTGTTAAAGCTCCCAAATATATAACTTCGTACGCCGATATGGATACTATCGAGGCTTGCATGGACAAGGTGGATATCCGCTCCGAGTGGTACCCGGCTATCATGCAACTCCTCATCGAATACGACCGGTTACCCAAACCCGCGCATATGGGCGTGTGCGACGACTGGTCGGCATACGAAGACCACGCACAGGGCGACAACCACTACGACGAGGGGGCCATAACACATTTATTAGGCCATATTAACACGGCCGAGAGACCAGCGGGAAATACCGACTCGTTCGTTAGCTTCGTTGCCGTATTGGTGACTGTTGTGAAGAAAACGGGCTTATCGCCCGATAATGTCGCCCGATTGGTGGACCTGTGTTACACCGTGGCCGACCCGACGGACATCCTTAAGGCGCTTGGCGATGATGTTAATGTATTGGGGGTGAAAGGGGAACGAACATACCCGAACATAACGGAAGACTTATTATTTTGGAACAGAATGGCAAATAGCGCCGAAGAAGATGAAGAACTAAACGCAGCCCTTAAGTTCCTCGGCGAAGAGTTGACGAAATCCGGTACGTCTACGAAAAGACTACATATTTTCGGAATTATCACCAAAAAAAAAAATATGTACGAGGAGTGGATTAAAAAACTGGCGAACGTCTTCATCGGACGAGAGACCATACAGGCTATGATGGAAGAAAATAAGAAAGAAAGAGGATGTATTTTAACATTTCGGGGGGATTTGGAGAATTATAAGATACATCGATATATTCACTACGATGTGGCCCCCAGTGGCTTTAATCCTTTCAAGAGACAAAATACCTTGACGGAGGAGGACGTAAACAACGTTAAGAGACGCCGGTATATACCACAAGACGACGAAGAAACACGCGGGCGGTTCCGCGTTTTATACGTAAAGGATAATATGCGGCGAACCGAAGAACTCGGTGTTAAATTAGATGATGAATGGATTATGATCGGTTGGCCTAGACTAGACGATCTTTCGAATCCAATTCCTATCGTTAAAAATCGCGTAAAAACGAAAGAGGCTATCTTCAAAACTCTGAACCCCGCCCGTATAATGCGGGCCGGTCTATCCGAGGAATTTCTTGAATGGGTGACCGGTTCACCCACGAGGTACGAAAACTCCGTCGCTATACTAGCGGCGCAGATGATACAAAAGTTGGCGTCGCCGTGTAAAGAGTGTCACGAATATAAAAAGAAATGGACAGAGTGGGTACCGGAGGAAACCTTATGATGACAACGGGCGGTGGTTCGGGAACCGGATTATAAAAATAAAATAAAAAATCAAGATGAAATGAATTCTTTTACCCGGTCAACGAGTAAGAACCCCTATATAACCGGGTATCGTTCATAACTCGTTCGTGATGGATTATTCGAGTGGTACTGCGATGATGCGATATGTCCAGGATGTTTCCGAGAACCACGAAGTCTGCGAGGCACAAATACTCGCTACGTTGTACCATGCCGACAGTGTGATAAAAATGTGTTACGGTTGCCCCGTAAAGCACATGCTATCCAATATCAAACCACCCGAAGATATAACTCCGTATGTCGATTCGGGCACGGCCGCGATATGTTTGAGTAAAGTTGACACCCGCTCAGAGTGGTACCCGGTGATAATGAGACTCGTGTCCGATTACAACAAGATACCCCGACCCACACATATGGGTGTGTACGACGACTGGGCGGCCTATGAGGATTATATATTTTACCAAGACAGCGAGGAAGGGACCATATGCCATTTTTTAGATCATATACAGACCAACGCGAGACCCGCTGGAAAGACAGACTCGTTCGTCGGTTTCGTAATGGGAATGGTGTTTTGTGCAAGTCACCACGGTATATCGCCCGCCACGTATGCCCTACTGGTGGACGTGTGTTACGCCGTGGAAGACCCCAAGGAAATCCTTTTGCAGTGTAAAGTGGATGTTAACCAACTGGTAGACAATTATGCTCCTTTTTACCCGAACATCGCTGACGACCTATCATTTTGGAACAAGTTGGCTATCAACCCCGAAGAAGAAGAATTGAACACGGCCCTAAAGAGACTCGGGGAAGAGTTGACCAATTCGGGTACGATCACGAAAAGACTACATATTTTCGGTACTATCACCGACAAAAGGGATGTGTACGATATGTGGATGAGAAAACTGGCGACCGTGTTCATCGGACGAAAGACCATCGAGGCTATAATGGAAGAAAATAAGAAGGAAAGGGGATATGATTTCCTATACAAAGGGGAGATTAGGCATTATATGCCGCATCAATACATCTTTCCACAAATAAGGCTGTCACTCCCGAGACGGTCCAAAAAAACCCTCGAGAAAAAATAATTTTTTTTTTTAAAAAAAATCGCCGTTTGAAAAACTAAAAATAAAGCAATTCTTATAAAACATCAATTTTTTGACTCAGGTGTTATGTTTTTTTTCGTACATTATATATCGATATAAAATACCAGCATTGGCCATGTGGAGAGTGACAAAGGTTAACGGGTGGTAGAGAAACGACTTTACAAAGAAATGACGACCGTATCAATTAGCACCCGGTATTATCCCGTAAGAGCGCAATTCGCAGACAATGCTGTAACGCGTGTACCGTGCCATATATGTAAACGGCCTCAAACAAGAATTCATCGACATTTACGCGAGGTTCACCGGCTATCAGACACTAAAACGCTTTATGAAACCGTGGCGGGAATCGTGAAAAATGGAGAAAAACCTAAGATTGAAAAACCACCGAATATTCGACTGCTCGCAGAGTTTGGTGATTTTCTAATGTCCTTTGCCGGCGGTTTAAAATTTGCTAAAGAAGCTAATAACCACGTGAGACAAGTAAGAGTACTATGGAACGCCGTTTCACAATCTTTTACTCTCAAAGATATTTTTCACCCACCTAATATATCGGGGTGGATAGATAAAACACGGGTTTCCTTTGCCCTAGGAACTATATTATCATACTTGGGATCCCTTCGGTTGTTCGCTATTTATTGCATAACGGAACGAAATTACACACGAGCGAAGCCTCTTCACAACAAGTTAAACGGGTGGTCAAAATCTCTACGTCGTATGAAATCAAAAACCGACTGGGAAAGGCGGATTAAAGAGGTGGGTTACCTACTTTCGGACGACGACTTCAAAGCTATCGATAAAGCGGACGTAACGATCTCGGCGTTAAATATTTTAGCTTCCGAGAGTTATGTAGCGTCCATTAATGGCTATCTCGACGTTTTGTCGTATATGGTGCTAAAAATATATCTTATCAGCGGACAAAGATCCGGAGCGTTGGTAAATTTGACCGCCGAAGAGTTCGAAGAAGCCAGAAAGATATACGCCGAAAGAAAAGAGGACTCTATGTTCGTGACCATAAAAAACCACAAAACGGGATACGGCGGTCCCGTCTTTTTAAGAATACCGGAATTACTCGCCAAAAACTTATCCTTTTACTACGATAACATGCGGCCCATTAAGGCGGGTTGCGACAGATTTTTCGTTAAACCCACCACATTGAACGGGTTCAACACCAGCGAAATAAACAAGCTCGTTCAGAGTCGATACGGAAAATTCTGTCACAAACCTCTTACGGCTACAAACATACGGAAGAGCGTCGCAAATAGAGTTTGGTCTAGACATCCCGAACAGCGGGGGCAGTTGGCGAGGGCCATGAACCACAGCGAGAAAACCGCCGCTCAATATTACGCATTACCCCTTCAAAAACAACAAGTAGCCGAGGTGGGGTGTATTATAGAGGAGGTAATGGGACAAAACACATGAAAGCGAAAATAACGGGAAGTGTGGAGAAACAAACACAGGTGTTGATTTTTCATATAGTTTTTATTGTAGATGGCCTCGGTCACTGGGGTATTATTTACATAGATTAAATTTTATATAGTCTCCTTCACTGGGGTATCAGATTAAATTGTATATAGTCTTCTTCACTGGGGTATCATCAATATACAATAATAACCATACCAATCTGTTTTTACGGGGAAGATTTTTTAACTTTTTTTATTTCTGTTCTTAAACGATCAATCAATTGTTTGGGCTTGAATTTACCGAGTAAATAAATCCCCTTTTTTGTTGTTTTTAATAAGGCTATAAGTTCTGCCGTTGCTGGTGCTTTCCGTTGTTTTAAGTGATTATTTGTCAAATTGAAGAGAACCGAAAGGTCCACTTTATTGAACGCCCTTCGTGCGTGACCACCTGTGTCCATAAATGTTGTTGGGGCATCGCCTGAAAAAAAAATATAAAAGAAAGTATGAAAGAAAAGTAATAACTGTTGACTTGGTTTGTTTTTTTTTTACATCTCAGCACATGTATATGACCGCCCACTACATTGCAAAGAAATACTCACTGGGGACTAGTGATTTCGCCGGTTCTTTAATTGGGGAATCCTCTCCTTTCGGAGAATTGTCTTCGGTTAGAGAATCCTCCATGGGAGGGAAATCTTGATCGTTTGTTTCTGGGTTTGAATTATAATCTTCCTGTGTCGCTGCGTTTAACGGGATTTCTTCACCGGTTGGTAAATCGGGGCCGACATCCATCTCATCCACATTGGCTGTTGTAAAAAAAACAATATAAAAGGGAAAAAAAAAAATTAGTTTCTTTCCCTTGGGAAAAGATGTTTTTCCCCAAAATGTCACATTTATGATATATAACAAAATCAATAGATAATATACTTACCATGTTTTCTATGCGGGGTATTATACCTTTTCATAGACATCTTTCTGTATAAAGAAAAAAAGGGACACAAATTAATAATGTGATAGAAATTTACACTTACGAGTTATGAGTGTCGTGGGGAAGACGCTCTCTTGTTGTCCCATTACTTCTTCGATCACACTGCCGACCTCTTGAACTTGGCGCCTGCGTAGAGGCAAGGCATAATATTCTGCTGCTGTTTTGTCGCTGTGATTCATCGCTCTAGCTAACTGGCCTCTTTTTTCTGGATGTTGCGCCCACATTCTATTTACCACCGTTTTCCTAATGTTAGTGGCGGTCAGAGGTTTATTGCAATCTCCGTGGTAACGAATTCGTATCAGGGTGTTCATTTCGCTGCTGGAAAAACTCTTTTCTGTTGTAAGTTTTACAAAAAAACAAGGGGAATGTGATGTCGGTCTCAGCTTATCGAAATAGAAAGATAGTTGATGAACCAATATCTCGGGTATTCTAAGCACGGCCGGGCCTTTATAATTTGTTTTGTGATCCTTGACAGTGATTAACATACAGTCTTTATCGAATACTCTCCTAGCTTCCTCGAATTCAGTCACGGTCATATTAACTAATGCTCCCGATCGCTGCCCGGTGACGAGGTAAATTTTCAGACATAAGAAAGCCACAACATCGAGATATTGCGTTCTGGTTGGGTTTTCCGCCGAAGATAAAACTTGTAAGGCGGATAAAGTATTTTTAGCATTATCTATAGCCTCGAAATCGGTTTCTTCGAGAAGATCTCCTTCTTCTATGACTCGTCTTTTCCAATCCTCCTTCGATTTTAATCGTCTAATAGCGGTACTCCAATTTTGAATTTTGTCCAAAACAGTCTTTGCGTCGGTAAGACTATGTTCTGTTAAACAATACTTGGCGAAGAGACCGAGCGATGAGAGATAAGAAAGAATGGTCCCTAAAGCCATTGTTGTTTTGGTGCGGTCGATCCAATCGGTAATGTTTTGGGGTTGAAATAAGTCTTCTGTGTGAAATTCATTCGATATAGATCGCCATAGCACGGTCACTTGTCGTCTATTGTTGATGGCGTCTTTAGGATTTTTGGAGGCGCCCCCGAAGGAAATTAAATATCTTTCGAAGGTGGTTAATAAGTCGGTCGAGTTTTCGCAAACATCTTCAACAAAACTGTCTGTAGTATCACCATCTGTGTTTTCTATCTTTTCTTCCTCTGACGAAGACGTGAGAAAATAGTTACTGCCAAATTTATCCTTTTGTTTAGACCGACAAAATTGATCCATCTGTTTTTTATATTCTCCGGATTTGGAATCTAATCTATGATAGTTTATAAGGTGCACATCCACGCGAACAAATTTTTGCTGACAAATGGGACAGGGGTATTTCTCGCCTATTGTTTTCCTCTCCGGTTTTTCTCTACTTTTAATTAGCTTCTCGTTCCATCCGTGAACTTCCTGTAAATGACGGTTTAATCTAGTCTGGGGTCTCGCACATATATGGCAACACACCCTCTTCTCTGGAAAAGGCGCAGTTTGTGGTCTAATCGGTCTATTTAAAGTCATGCTATACCTTTTTTTCTTTTTTATCGATGTTTTACCGCTCGTCTTATCCTCAGTGACAGGCCGTCTTTGGGGCGTTCTTCTATTAGCATAGTCGGTGTCGGCCTCGTCCATAATATATGAATATCTACAGAAGGGTGTGATAAAAAATGTTTTTGGTTTGACGCCCGATTATCAATAGCAAAGAGACTCAATCAACTATTTTTTGTTTGAATTAAACGGGTGACGAGGGGTAATTACTTCCTCTGGTTTCATCCTATGCTATAAATTCTATTGTCGGAGGGGCTCTAAATGACCGGTAGTTAAATCGAAGAAGATGGATTGGGCCACTTTATTAACGGCTCTTCATACGTGGCCGCTGTTGTTCATTAATGCTGTCGGGGCGTCACCTAGGGTAAAAAAAAAAAATATGGTGGGGGAAGAAAAAAAAGAATTGACGATATAACATACTAGAACGCGGATATTTAAAATACCTTTTAATTTTTTTTTTATATCCTTCGAAAATTGCGGTACTTAAATAAAAAAGCAATGTAGCCCGGGGCTCTGAGAATATTACAGGTTATCGCTCAGACAGCCCAAAAAAGGGCGTAACGATATAAATGGCAACATATACATAACATACTTGAACACCGTTAGAGGGCGATCGGAGATGTCATGTTTGCTTATGAGATCGATAATCATGAGTAAAGTAGTAAGCTTAATTGTGTACTTTGTAAAAAAAAAAAAATATATGAAACCTATTTAATTATAGGAAAATGACATCATTGCGCTCTCTCTCTCGCTCTCTCTCTCTCTACTCCCTTGTAGTGTTTATATATGTACATTGAAAAGGGGATAATATGGAATTATTTATATATAGGTACGAAAGTGCTAATTAGGGTTAGGGTTAGGGTTAGGGTTAGGGTTAGGGTTAGGGTTAGGGTTAGGGTTAGGGTTAGGGTTAGGG
>JAVFBX010223271.1:0-11239 GCA_034783855.1 Mopalia kennerleyi | reverse complement strand
TTGAGTTTTACTTTGATTGTCCAAATTCCTGTCTTGGTAGATTTGGAGGTGATAATTTATGATTATCCAAGGGTAGAAAAGGACAAAATTAATGTGAGCTTGAACAGTAAGCCTGTAATCCACAGTTTTGTTCAAAGTCTGTGGATAGCCTATCTAATAATGTCAAAGCCGATTTAGTAATTGACTTGGTAACTCTCATATGGTGGACATTCCGTCCTATATCATGTCTCTATCTATTGAAGTGAATATTCACAATAATCGCTGGTCTCAATTATTTAACAAAACATTCTTAGCAATTGAGTTTTGTTAATATATATTGAAAAGCAGTCAGTGTTATATAGAGAGAAACAATATGGCATGAACAGTTCACGATACATGAGTTATAAAATCAGCTTGAATGCGATTGTACATCCGATCCATGCAATCAGAACATCGTTTTTCATAGCTGCTGATTTGAGGCTATCTATTCAGGCTCACTTTATTATGTGTTATCCTCCCCTTTATCCTCTTCTCTAGCCAAGTGTTTAATTCCGAGCTACTCTTCTTTACAACACTTGGCGGATAATTCACATATAAATAGAATTACAGCTATGCCCCCTGGTGGATAAAGTGATGAAGTTTCGAGTTAAAACACTGATAACAATGTTACATGTTATTGTCTAGTTTTGACAATTTGTTTTACTTTGATTATTGACTATCGCTGTCATTTTTACTAGCAGAGTCCTCTCATAACACAACATCTGATTGGTTGCATAGAAGTTCCCACTCATCCAATCAATCGCTTAGAATCAGAGTCCAATTATATGTGAATTATCCGCCAAGGGTTGTAATGCACAGTAGCTCGGAATAAAACTCGTGGCTAGTGAAGAATCCCCTTAATAGGATAGAACTCTTTCTGGCTACAGTTTGTATCAGTTAGTCAGTATGATGGTACAAGTTATAAACAAGATATAAAGAGGTGGTTAAGGAGGCAGCTTCCTGTTGTCATGTTGCTTGCTGTGATATGGGGCAACACGAAGCTGTGATATCTTTGTTAAGAGGGCGCTTCCTGTTGCCCTGGGACTCGCTGAGATATGGGGCTACACAAAGCTGATCTGTTTGTGATAACTATGTATCTTGTCTTCTGATTGTTTTGTTCTTGATCCGGGGTGTGCAAGGTGTATTCCTACACCCATTGAGCTTGAGTGTCGTTATATGAGTGAAATAACCTTGGGTTTGTCATAAAACCTAATCAAGAAAACAAAGGAAGTTCTTACTGCCTCTTTGAACATGTAATTGGTGCTGTGGATCTATGAATTATAGGAATTTATTTTTCATTTTTTGGTGGAATACTTCAATAACAACTAAAGTTATAATTTTTTCTTCTAATTTTTTTGCTGCACTTTTTAAACATGCATTTCAATCCCAGTAATAAGCAATTAGCACTTATCTTCACTTATTGCGTTGTAATGAAATAGCAATTTAGCATTGAGTACGCTGTTGATCCCCTAACAAACTAGTTATGGATAATTAACAGTAACTTGTGATTTGAGATTCCCTTTGCCACTTATCTGCACTATATTGGTAACTTTTTAAACATAGACAGCTGTTAAATCTTATAATAAAGAAATGCTTTGATTTCTTGGAATAAGCTTATTAATTGACAGTCAGAAAAAATGACCGAAAAATCATTAACATTGAAACATGTGTCTTCTTTTTTAACGTACACTTTATTAAAGTGTTCTTTTTAATGCTTTTTCGGGTTTTATTTTTATTATGGCTTTGAACTTATATTGGCTCTCTTAGCTTTATAATGGAAGTCTCAGAATTTTGATAAGGGAGGTAATTTATTATAAGAAAAGATGCCTCAACCCTCACAACATTTCGTTGAAGTGGGTCGTTTAAATGACTTCACACACATCCACCCATTATGTCATTATTAAAGAGGGCATTGGCTCGTGTTAGCCAGTTTTAACCTCATAGGGTCATGTGCCACGCCCCCTTTTTGAGATTTCGAGACTCCTAGAAAGCTGTTTATCTATGCTGTCAGGTAGGGAGGAACTTGATTGTCCACAGAGCAAGTGTATAAAACACTTCACATTTTGGTTCCGCTGCTCTTTGGCAGTACACCACCTTAAAGAAGTTCAATATGTTTAAGCATGGTGTTAAATATCAATGAATCGATCAATCCACCAATTAATCAGTCATAGTTGCTTCACTGCTGCAATCTCCTAATTGTTTTAATGCTTTTTTAAAATTTAAAATCAGATGTTACTGGTTATATTTTTTATCATTGACTTTTTGCCAACAAAAAAATAGTTTAGTTTTCATTTTGCATCATTGTGACATGGGCCAGTTTTGCGGTCATGCGAGTGAACGCCATTGAAAGAAACAAATGTGGACTTTATTATAAAGCATTAGACCAATGCAGCCTCTGCCAACTACTGTGATGTGATGTACCTGATGTTCTTCGTTTAAATATGACATTGTAATTGGCACTAGTTCTGTAATGTGAACATCAGTCTCTACCCTCCAGAGTCATGAACTGTTACATCTAATAAGATGTTATGGTGTCTGTGTCCCTATATTGACTGAATTTCTGGTTAATTACATGTACATTTGATCGATTGATTGGTGTTTTACAACATTTGTAAGGGTATTTCCCTTATATGATGGCCATGTATTTCAATATGTGAGTTGTAATTATAATATGCCGACATATTGGCAAAATAATCTGAAGAATGGAGTAAAACCCCATTCAAACAAACTTACACATGTGAGTTAAACACCTCATTTCTGGTCAATTACTTTGGCAATATGATCTTAAAAACATGTAGTCTGTTTTACAAAGCTTGCATGTATACATGTAACTTACATGGGACAAAATTACAATGACCAGGCAATGCTTTGTTTCAGTACTGGACGTCGTGGTAATTTTGTCCAATGTAAGAAATGCTTGCTTCGTATGACAGGTGCCTGCATTTTTAGCAGAGGCTGACATGTCTCCTTTAGAAGCCTATTGGGGTTCCTGGGACCCAACAAATTAACAAAACTGTGGTCCCAGTTGTACTATTAAAATTTAAATTTCAATAACTAGAACCTAATCATCTTTCTTTTTTTATTTCCAGGTAAATTATTCCAGAAGAAGTTGTCGTATTTGACAGATATAATTTTAGTGTAGACAAGCTTGACACCAGCTTACAGTTGGTCCAGAATAAGGACTCCGTTCAGCACGGTGAAATCTACATTATTTTGGAAATGGATTCACCCACACTTGCTAAACTGTATTTACCATTCCTTCTAAGCTATGTTTTGCGTGTCTGTGTTAAAACTGACAGCTTCTGGTCAGCTGTTGTGTTATTGTGTCGCTAACACATGTAGATTAGATCTTTCAAAATTTGTTAGAATGCCTCTATCAGTAATATAATCAAATCAATGATGTGACTGGAAATTACATCTCGAAGAAGCTCACAAATTATTTATTATAATTAGAAAGTAAAGTTTAGGGTATAGACCATCAAACTTAGTCTTTTTAGGGCAGATTTAAGTTTTGATGGTTTATACCTTCAGATTTTCACAGCTCTCTGATGTTGGCCAATTGTGGTCACGCCGTTTTCAATAACCCTGAACAATGTAAAAAGGCAACGCACATATTGGTCTGAAATTACCTTTTGGAAGATTTATAAAGTAAGAAATTACACATATTGGCCAGAAAATACTCATAAAAAGGTCTGCTTACTCTGAAGTCAGTCTTCATCATGAACAAGGACTCCTAAGGATGTGAGATTATAACGCCGTGGAAAAACAGATTCCTTTCAAAAACCTGATATTGTTATTTGTCCTATACCACTCAAATTCCTACTGAAAATGGGGCATCTTGATGACAGATTCCTTTCAAAAACCTGATATTGTTATTTGTCCTATACCACCCAAATTCCTACTGAAAATGGGGCATTTTGATGACCAAGTTATTTTTGCTGGAAAGCTTTTAATCAAATGGGACACATTAATTGGTATTGTACCTGAAATAACCTCTAGTGTGATATTAATATGCAGCAAGCAAAAAGCATGGGATGAAGCTAAATCTGTGTTAACTCTGTCTAGTTGTTAGTTAGATTATATTACTGATGGAGGCCTTATCCTGACTATTTTCTGGGTTTGTGCAGTACCACTTGAAGTCTTTATATTATTGTACATAGAAGATCTGTATTTATACAATTTTTGTAAATCTTAAGATTTGTCCGTATTTATAGTTTTCACCCTGTATTATATTGGGATATATGACACTATATAATAACTTCATTTACAACTTCTCAGTCTTTTTTTGTTTGTATGTATTCTGAGCCTGGTTTCACAAAGTTGTGACGACGTTGACCAGATTGAAATATAGTCACCTTGATTGGAAGTCTTAATGATAAAGCCCCACTCCTTCACGGAATCACACCTGAAAACAACAGGTGTCTCAGGTGTTGTTGAAGTATGTCACTTTTAATCTTTTATCTGGCAATCAGCAGTGTGTGGAAAAATAACAACTGTTTTCTTAATAAGGAATCTGGGTCATATGATGGAAAGGATTGGCATTGAGTGATCTCAATTTTTGGTTTAAAGTGTATCTGCCTATCCGACAAGTTTTGATTCTGCATATTATTCGTAATAAAATTTTGCAAAAATTTCAGCAAAAGTTCACTTGTCAGACTTATATACATAGTTGTATGTTTAACAAAAAATATAACCCCTAGAGTCAAGATTGATACATGTGCCTCTCATGTTTCCAGACAAAATAGTCCAAATTTCAAGTTTTCAAAGCTCATTAATTTACAGCAGGTGCATCTCATCAGAATAATTTATTCAATGGGAGCAGACAACTGGCTTTGACACTGCTAAAAATTAAGATTAAGAAAAGAAATTTGTTAATAAATTATTTTTTTCTTCATTGATGAGAAACTTTAAACAAAAATTGGCACTTTTTGTCCTTCTTCATTGTTTAGTTGGAACTTTAAACAAAAATTAAGTCCACGGTTACGGCCCGTCCTTGCGTTTATGACCCAGATTTTGAAAATCAAGCAAATTCCGAACCATACTTACGCAATTTCGAAACTATGGGTTAAGGTGTTGTGTTTTCGAGACAAGTATTCACTATTTCTAAAACTTACAGATTAATTAAAGCAGGTTTCTTTGCATTACCGCAAAACAATGTTTAGGGAATCTGTAACATTTATGAAATTAGATGATGAATAATCATGAAGTTCATATCATGAATATTCATCATTGGGAGATATATTCATGAAACAGGGGAATCCCACTGGCCTGGAATTGTGCCTTACCCAACCTGAAATACCTTGGTATACAGCGTGATACAATATGGAATTTGTATGATACAAAAACCCTATTTATAGCCTTTCTGGTGTGACATCGACCAGAGTATTCAAAGCATGCTAAACTAGCCACAAACTTTACCAAATTCTTCAATGCATTTCATTTTTTAATTTAGATTTTCTATGGTTGTGCAAAAATAGTAAGATATGTGCATTTATTTAATTTATGTGTGCAAAAAGTGTTTATTCTTTCAGGAATTGATGGAAATTTGATCAAAACGTATTTTATATTTACCATTTTCAATTTGTCTATGTCTAAGTCAATATGTTCCAGAAAAGGATAAGAGTGTCTTTGGTTAGCTAAGATGGAACATTCATTTTCCAACAGATCAAACCAGTATGAGTATCAATGTTGGAGCCCCATACAGTCCTATATGTGAAAAAACCATCCAACACAATTCCAAATACGAATCCATCAATGAGTCCATCGTATATGGAAGACCTGTCAATTCCCGTATTTTGTGTTTGTATTTGTCTAGATTATTTCTTGTAATTTTCATTTCTTAACAGTTGATTATTATTTATGTATTGTGGTGCTATTATAGTGTTTTTAAATCTGTAGGTTTTTTTTGTGTTATTTTTGTTTGTTGTAGTTATTTATGTTGCTTTGATAGTTTTTCATTATTTGGCAGTTTCAGTTACCTGTGATTATCATTTGCCAAATTGCATTTCTGTTTTGAAAGCAATTTGTATTGTTAAAAAGTACCTCTTTAGAATAAATTTTCCGCTCTCTTTGCTTTAAAAAAAAAAAAATTATTTACAAGTTTAGTTTATCAGTATTGTGTTAAGTAGGTTGTTTTGAAATCTGTCCATGGAACTGAACAGAGAAAGGCTTAAAAATGGGGCATGCTGTATCAGCACAGTTGGCGTTCTACTGAAAATATACACTTCTGATTGCCAGGTAATAGGTTATCCAGATCTAGTTTTTATTTAGTCACAAATAAATGATAGGAGATAAGAGACTTCCAACATGGTGACTTCTTTGTGTAGCATTCAAATTAACTCATCTCTTTGAGCTTCCTCAGCTACCTGTACTTTAAGTGAATTAGTATTTGAACAGGGTTGTTATAAACTTGTCTGACTCCACCCCCATTCACACTGTGTCGTTATAACTGCGTATAAATACTCTCCGTATCACCCCTCACCCTTACACCTGTATTCTATATATTTATTATGTGAGTCTATAGCATGAACAACTCGTGACTTAACTAATGTGATTCAAATCAGATCTCGTTGAATGTGGCATTAAACACTAATCCAGCAATCCACCCAACCAGATCTAAATAGCTATCCCATTATTGTGTTGTAGCATTTGTAAACCAATGGGACAACAAAATAGGAGGAGCTAATTCGCACCTGGCTTTGATTAGATAGCAGACATAGTCTACCACACCTAGAACTAAGATGTGTCTCATTTGTGTGTGGTACTCACATTTCATCAAATTTATTTGCTAGGCAATAAGTATATTACTTTATGATTACAGCAAATTTATAGGTTATATAAAACCGCCTCTACTGTAAACAATACAAGCAATTCCTTGTTCCACGATACACCTACCGCCCTAATAGATGTATTGTGTTATCTTCTGGAAGAATTCGGTTTCTAGTCCAGTTTAAATGTCTTACCAAATAGGGTTTGAATCAGATTTATTGTCACAGAATTAAAAAGATAATACTATTTAATAACTACCTGTAAAACAAATTCGGTATTTTTCTGATGATTAGAATTTGTTTTATTCACATACAAATTAACGTGAGGAGTTGCTGTACAATGTTATTTTGTACATCCAATGAGAATCCTCCTTATTTAAGTCAAATCGTTGGGGTGTTAAATTGTATAACTTAAATACAGGTAGAGGCGGTTTCATGTCCTTTTGCGATATTGAGAAAAATGTTCTGTTCTGTTTTACATATTGTCAAGAAAGTCTGTTATTTGTGTGTAAAACTACATGCAAAATACGAATTCCCCCAAACTATATCTTAGCCTGCTTTTAGATGATGTTATGGTGCGGTAAATTGTGTTGTGCTAGAAGACTGAGCGATACAGCAAAACGTCGAGATACTAAGCCTATTATTCCCTACCAATTTCTTTCACCCGTATATATCAGATATGTTATTTTCTATTTCTAGTCTTGGAGAACTAAGGTTAGGATCGGGGGTGGAGGGAGCTTCCTATTGCCCAGGGGCTCACAGAGCTTAGGGGCAACACGACCTAGTTGTAGCATCTAGAACAGTACATTTACACACAATGTCTTATTGCACCGTGTATTGTATTTTGTCCTTGTCTTTAATATTAGATCATTGTTCGTTGCCTATGAAGCTCAGGGTGGTTTCCTTCACGTATTGGGTTGGCACACCGCACACCGCCATACATAAATCAGTGAAATAACCATAAGTATGGCGTCAAACACCAATCAGACGAACCAAAATTACCGTTTCGGATTATATGTAGACTTTGTTTATATCTTTACTTGCATTGGTGTACATTTTGTATATATTATAAATTTTAAGTACTCTTAATTTCTTTTCGCCAGGGTATTTGCGTTTTCACTCGTGTTCGTTTGAGATTTTAGGTTGGGTGAATGTAATTAAAGATAGAAAAGAAAATAGAAATAGCATTTTCATAAAATTTAAATTTCTCTGATAAATAAAACATCTATGGTTTTTTTTTAATTTTTTGCCATATTTTGAAGTGATTATTTTGGTTAATATGCAATTTAAAGTAAAGAAAATTTGGATAAATGTGAGTTTTAACTTGAATACTGTTTTCAACTATTCTAACGTATACTTTGTGTACTCTGCTTCAAAGCTGCGAGAAGTAACTTTGTACGAATTTTAAGGGGAGTTAATCAATACACAGGGAGATCACTCCAGGGATATACAGCTATTCTTTCACTCGCGATCTGTGAAATCTGCTTATTAGTTGTTGTGATATTCGCTAATAAATCAACCTGTAAGCTTGATGGTTGCAAATAAATTGTCAGATCGTGAAATTGCAGGAGTTTGGTTTTTCATTTGTATTTTTGTTAAATACATAGGGACAGTATATCAACCTTTCAATGACCTTTCCATAGTTAACCGCCTTCTAGCTGTTGGAGGTCTGAGGTCTTATACTTGGTCTTCGAATGTACTGCTCGGCTATATACACATATTTTCTGTATAGCCTTTGGTAAGACAAATACCAGTTTCTCGAGGTATGCCAAAACATGGTTTACTTAAAAAATCCAATTAAAATCCTTAATAAGCGGTGCCTTGTGTAAATCTTCGTACATACTTTGGTTGGTTCCAGTTCAAACATTCGGCCGCGGTGTTAGATATTACATAAACAATCGCAGTCTGAGAAGCCCCAAATTCTTTAACCTAATTGATTTCCTTCAGAGTGACCCTGTTCTTGCTATCTTCGGATAAAAACAAAGCATTATATCAGTGGCTAGAATGAGTCGGTTGTATAGAGAGATACCCGCTGATTTGGGAGTGTAGTTTTCCCTGGCCTGACAGTTTTTCCATTAGCGTAAAACGTATGGTCGTCGTGGAACCGCTATACGGCATGGATAGGACGTGTCTAATTGCTACGGCGTACTTAGAAATACAAATGTGATATCTCGGCGCTATAATTCCACGCTGACCCCTACGGTGTGTTAAAGATAGGGAAACACCCTGGGGCTACCGCAGATCCTCTGCGTCCGCTGCTGATATATTTCGATTTCGGGGGCCTACGGCCGCCGCATGTACTTTTCCATTTCGGGAGTCTACGGCAGCCGCATCCGAGCCGTAGAGCAAATGTGACCTAGACATAAGATCGCTTTACGAACCGGCTTTGCCCGCGGCTCATTTTTAGCGTGTGTGCTTACTAATCCTACCGGTCACGGGATTGAGTCCGCCTGTCGACCATCAGGTATATAAGTGAATCACAAGATGTGGCTCCGACAATCGTGGGAGTGTTTTTACGAGGTAACCTCCGGTTGTTTCGCTGATATTAGGCAAGGAACAGTGCAAAGTTGGCAATTCGTCGTCATATACCCTCGAGGAAGACATTATACCCTAATCAAACAAACAGCACAAGCAAAACTAGTCAATGATCGAGACACTACATCACAAAATGGATCAGAACGCGACTTTAATGATTGGGCATGGAAAAATGTGTAGTTCACAGCATTAAAATATCCCGAAAACATTCTGTCACTACAGATATAAGCGCGTAGACACCGTGCATGCATCATCCGAACACATGGTATCTCTTATATAGACTGCTGGGGGAGATACCATGCGACATTCATGGCTTTTTCTGTTCTGGCCTAGCCTCAAATGATGGATTTATATTGGCAGCATTTACCCCAAATCGTGGAACCCCAGATAACCGTCGCCGTCTTACCGCCATGCCTTGCGTAGGCCTACAACCCATCTGTGTTGAAAAGCTAAATAGTACTTGATCGTTACTCCTACTGTCATTCAATCGGCTTATCGGATTGTAGAAATAAAGAACAGATGGTAATTTGTATCAGATGGGTAAACAAGGAGTACGATATTCAAGAAGAGCCGATCGGGTTAGTGAGCGTACACAAGACATACAAAAACCATTTCAGATGTGACAAGGGACGTCTTGGTTCGTTGTGGTCTGTCTATTCAGCATTGCAGAGGTCAGGGATACGACGGGGCTTCCAATATGATGGGCCATCTGACTGGAGTAGGGGCTACAATCCAAAACGACGTCCCGTCTGCACTGCCAGTCCACTGCCTTGCCCACTGCACAAATCTTGTGTTGCAAGATTTAACCAAACAGACCAAGATCACCAAGGATGCTCTAGATTTTTCCCGAGAAATATCAAGGTTTATTAAACTTTCGTCCAAACGAGAATTTCATTTCATTGAGAACCAAATAAATTCTTCTTTCCAGGTAAACCAGGTCCAAATATAAAACCGATCTGCTCAACAAGGCGGGCCGCGAAAACAGCAAGTTTAGACTCTATCCTCCGAAACTACAAAGTTCCTCAAACAACTTTAGAAGAAGTAAGCGAGACGAGAGTTGAACATGGGACAGCAGCCGTTGAAATGGCCTCTATCATGGACAATTTCACAAATTTTTTGGTCTAAAACTGGGTCACCTTATATTTTCAGCTGCAGAGCAGTTATCTGTAACCTCACAGTCCAAAGATACTACTGCACAAGATGCTCATCTCGCCAGCAAAACACTTAGAGAATTTTACTCCCAACAACGCCAGTCGCAAGCATTTGAAAACTTTTATTCATTGTGTGTTCAAGAGGCTATACTAAAAACTAACGAACCAACATTACCCAGGTACAAGAAGAAACCTAGTAGGTTCGATGAAGGCGTTTCACCACACCAATTCTCAGAACCAAAATACTATTTTCGACAGCAATATATCGAAGTTATGGAGCTATTGATTAGCGAGCTGGGCAGAAGATTCTTTCAGAAAAACTTCAACATTGTTCGCGACATGGAGAAGCCCTTGATTGATTGATTCCTCAAATGGAGAGCCAGTTAATGTGCCCACTTCTATTTCTGATCTCTTCCGAAGCGATGTCGATCGTCTTACCACACAACTAAAAACCATTCCAGATTATGTGAAGAGTATTGAAACTGGTAGTGGTCATTCGCATCTACCTTAGTATACCGGTGACAACCTCATACGCGGAGCGAGTATTCTAAGTTCTGGGACGGTTAAAGACCGATCTAAGGAGTAGGCCTACTATGTCAGATGAAAGATTGAATAACCTACTTGTGGCGGATGCCAAGTAGCTCCTTATGTTAGGACAGTTTCGTTTCTTTTTGCATTCGGACATTTTAGTTTCCCTTATCTGTAGTGGCGCGCAGTGGACAAAAACGTGACTGTGGAGAATCTGTGTTCGCTAGTCGCAAGTGTTTC
>JAVFBX010223260.1:0-11240 GCA_034783855.1 Mopalia kennerleyi | reverse complement strand
CCCCCCCCACAATCATGGTGCCACCACAGTTTCCAGGGGACGTCCTATGCTTTTTCCAAAACGGGGCAGCCCTTTTACGAAACAAACTTTTCCTTTGACATTTGGGTGAATGTGTATAGTTTGTCAAAAAAATAAAATAAGTAGAATGTCAATCTTTGCACAATTTGGCCTATACATTTGAAAGTACGAATTTTTAAAAACATTGTATTGCTCTGTTTTCGTTAGATGCAGAGTTCTGTATCTCAGATCGTCTATCATTTCATGTAGCCTTCACTAGATATGTTTTCGTATGACATCGTCATGTAGATTGTGTGTATTCTTACAGCTGTAATTTACTGCACGCCACCGCATTAATTTGATGTACAACACTGCATAAAATGGGGCTTCTTTGAGACCAAGCCGCTTATATCAGCGAAGCTTTTAATCAAATACGAGACCTATTGCGGAGACTGCTTCGGGATCCTTTGTATACGTAATATACACGCCGTTCGAAGACTGCCGACATGTGAATACCGTCACTTTGCGTTATAATGTCCGGTTTGCGGAGGTTGCGTTAATTAAGTCTTGCAGTATATGTACAAATAGCATTTATAATCCAAATGTACCATAGAAAGACGAGAAATGGTCTTTCTGACTAACATACTTTCGCCTTTCAACTTTTTTTTTTTTTGACGAAAAAAGAGGGGGCGCGCCCCCCCTTGGATCCGCGCCTGTTTGTATGATAGCAGTTCCTTGCTATCATACTATCAACAAGAGTAAGTAAAGGAATGCTGAATGTTTTTTGTTGTGATCTGATTTATGTTTTTGTGGCAAAAATAATTACTTTTAAAATTAAAGACATTGAAGAAAATAGTTATAAGAAAGAATGGTCCCAGGATAACAAAGTTTGTCCTGATATAACACATGTTTAGTGTCTTGTCTGAACTGTATGGTTGAATGGGGTTTAACGCCATACTTAATGTCTGTAGCAATAGCATACACCTCCACCAGAAAGGTAAGTGTGTGTCAGTGAAATTATTGTTTCTTTTCAATTTAATTAGGGTAAGATCCAACTATAAATGTCCATACACCGGTTCCGCCCGTAAAATCACAATGTACTGTAATTTAATGATGTTTTCGTTACCAGGAAATGAAACCTTTTTTTTCTCACCTCTTGTATAGGGCTTCTTTGTTACTTGCCATTCACAAAGTTCCAGTATGGGCAAAATATTGAATAGGCCCAGAATGTCACATGTTTGTATGTGTGCGCTCACAATACTGGAGTGCAGTTCATTGTCGTACTTAAAATTACAGGCATAGCACCTCTCCGGTTAGGGAGATATTTAAATCTACTTCTTGGGGGAAGGGGGGGAGGGATGTCTGTTTACTGGTTTAATTGGGTCAGAAGAACTCTGCAGTCTACTGATGCCGCACAGATAGCCAATATACAGACAACTGCCACACAGTACTTGTTGCTGACAGCCAAGCTATAAGGAAATAGCTTGAATCAACAAATCAGACAATTAGATTGATTGCATGGTGTTTCACACCATGCTTAAGGTTATTTAACTTATATGATGATGGTGTATTCCAACAATAATTGACACTAGCTCAACTACGATTTTAAGCATTTCCATACTCTTCAGTGTTGGAAAGTTAATATTCCTTCAGTGCTAAGTAAAGACAGTATTGCTACTCTCCAAACAAACTGCCCCTACCCAGAGGGCGGGACAATTAGAGAACCCCCAGACATTGCTGATGGTAACAAAGAAACAGACTTACCCATATAGTGTTGATGGTGTTCAAGACTTGTTGAATGACATTAGTGGAGACTTTCATTGGGCTATTACAAAACAACAAACTCGGAGCTAGACTTGTAACAATACTGAAGTAAAAGAAAAACCTCAAATTGTACCTTGTAAGTGATTTATTAATTGTTATATAAAGCCATTCTTAAGGCAGTCACTTATATGACAGTAGAGTATCACAAAAATAATTGACTTTAGCACAACTCATAAAGCGAAGCTGTTTTAATACTGTTTACTTCCTTCAAACAAACTGCCCCTAGCCAGAAGGCGTATACATTGCAAAGGATTTATACATATAATTACAGATGATTGCTTGTTTCCATGTGTATTAACTCATGTGACAATTCTTGCCTACTATGGTTTGTTTGATTGGTGTTTAACGTCGTACTCAAGGCTATTTCACTTATATGACGACGAAGACAAAAATAAAATGTACAAACAGATCAGCTTCTGTTCCCTTTAGCTCTAAGAACACCAGGGCAACAGAAAGCTCCTCTTTTCTCGCCTCTTACGATCAACCGAGGAAGTCAAGGGAGCATTCTGCAGGACTGGCCAACCCGCTCCCCCACGGGGCCACAAGATTATTAGATCGGATCTCAAGATAAACCGTAACGGGGTATTTACTCAGGAAAAACCTGTAATGGTCGTACTTGAATGTAAATTTGCGCACAGCTTTCTAGTCCATAAGTGCTGGAATATTTTACCCTAAATAACTGTGATGGAGGAACTCCTCATCCTCAGAGTTTTGGTAGCAAAATCCATATAACGACTTTGAGTAGAGAGAACTTGAAAAGTTTTAAAAACGGCTTTAAGGAATAACGTCGCTCTCTGACGAGGCTACTTTCAAATTGAGGAGGTGACAAACGTCTGCTGTGTGGTAGACTCGTCAGAGATGTAATGACGTAATGAAACTTCCGGGCCAGTCTATTTTCAAATTGAGGAGATGAGAGAGTGCTGCAGGTTGGAGTGTTTTTATCCTGATTTCTTGACAAAATTTGTTCGGATTACCATAAAAGACGGTGCAAACGAAAGGGAAAACTAAATTGATTACTGTGGTGGTTGTATTTTGAGATTAAAAGTGATTTCATGGACACAGGAGCTGCCGATAGAATATTGGGTAGGTTGTAGATGCATCGTCGTCATGACGGATGCATGTCATTTTGTACCCAAACCACTTCGTCCCTAACCATTTCGTACTCAGATCATTTCGTACCCAGACCGTTTCGTACCCACTGTTAAACTAGTAAACTTAAATGCTATTGTATGTACAATAATTTATTTATTTGTCACAGTATCAACATTATTTCATATATTACAATAACAATAAAATGATTCAATAACGTGACGTCCATATATAAAGCTAATTTGTTTTAACAGTTTAACAATGTGAGCACAATTACCATATAGCTATAATATTCACTATTGTGCAAAAAAAAAAAAAACTCAGTCGGGGGTTTATCACCTGCGAGAAACAGTTTATGGGATTATAGTGTGAACGATTTACGTTTATTACTCACTGAAACTACTGTCTTAAATGGATTATGGTAAACGATCCTTTTTTTTTCGTTATGTGTTAGCCCTATGTTACAGCATGTATTTATAAGAATTGTAAACCAACAATTAAAAAATCTGTCTGTTTTCTTTATTTTTATTTATTCCATTGTTCAATATTAAAATGAAAATGTCATTTAATGCAAAGTATTGTATAAAAGAAATAAAAAACAACAAAAAATATGGGAATGACGGGCCTCGAAATCCATCACGGGAAGCGACCGTAATTTAAAACTACAATTTCTTTTTAAAAAAAAGCAATTAAAAATATTTCTTATATCAAATCATTGGTACCTCCCTCCGCTGGTAAAAAGATTTTGGTTAATCTCTTATCAATATTTTTAGGTTACGAAATGACTTGGGTACGAAATGGGTTGGGTACGAAATGACTTGGGTACGAAATGGTTTGGGTACGAAATGTCTTGGTACGAAATGGTTTGGGTAAGAAATGGTTTGGGTACGAAATGGTTTGGGTACGAAACGTCGTGCTCCCGTTATAACGATATAACAAGTCGTAGTAACGAGATAACAAGTCGTTATAATGACTTAACAAGATATACTTCTATAGTCTTTATAGCGAGAAACTAAGTCGTTATATTACGACTTAACAAGAGCTGGGATATATATGTATATTTTTTTTTATATTGGTCCCATGCAGACAAGAGATTCTTTGTCTTTATAACGAGAAACTAAGCCGTTAAATGACTTAGTAGGCCTGTTTCATTATAATGACTTAATCTAACAATCCAAATGCATGATTTTATGCATCAATTTTCAGCCAATATAAGCTAGAGTGTGGTGCGGAGACAAGTAGGAACATTTTATCGCTAGCTTTCGTATACATATATGTCAGTCGAGAGAGGTCCTGTCAGGTTCTGGGTTCAATCCCCTGGTCAGCTGATTGTAAATAAGTCTTTATATACATCCAACAAAGTTTGAGCATCAAAATGGCACAAACCTGATACATTTTGACTGGCGAATTAAGTTGTTATAACGACTTAGTAAATCATTATAAACCGAGTTTAAGTTCGCCAGTTTCGAAACTTATTGTATAGGCTACAGATTTTTAAAAAAAATCAGTTTTTGATATGTAAGAAACATATCGTCAAGGTGTGAGAAGATTGTCGGTGATTGGTTGACTTACACGAGGAAAATTAAATTTGCCCGACTCATTTCAGGGTTCGGATTGGTTGTTATCGCGGGGGAAATTAATTTAGTATAAAACAAGTATTTCCCCCCGCGCGTTGACTTATTTTAGTAAAGAAAAAACAATCTGAGAGCTAGGCTGGCTTATTCTATTTTTTTTGTTTGATTGGTGTTTAACGTCGTACTCAAGGGTATTTCACTTATATATGACGGCGGTTTGTCCACTTCACACTGTTCCTTGCCCTAGTATGGTGGAAAACCGGGAGGAAACCTCGTAAAAACCAACCCCGCGATTGCCGGAGCCACATCTTGTGACTCGCTCATATACCTGAGGGTCGACAGACGGACTGGATCCTGTGAACGGTAAATCGAAATAGGCGTTAGAAAGCGCGCCCGCTAACCACTACGCCACAGCTGCGGGCCGAAATAACTTTGAGTACGGTGACACCTACTGTCACCATCACCATAATCCTGTGTCGTTTACTGCATAACTGATAACACGACACCGAGAACATACAACATAAAGCGTAAGTTGCCATTATAATTATAATAACCATTTAAGGTTTTAATCGCTTGTGAACTTAATCAACAGTAAATCTACTGGCACTTTCAGCCAGACTTCTGCTTCCATTTGAGTTTAATTTTAAAAACTTACATCGACTATATTTTGTTAGGCTCAAAACAATCTTTCTGCTGTGTTGTCACATTGTGGGACAATCTGTTGCCATCGTAACAGTGTTGCAATGCATATTAGCTCTTCATATCGCAGCAATCTCAAATAACGTATTTACTTTTCCTGTATGTCCTGGGACTACAGTCTATGCGTTCATTGATTGTTTTTGCTTTGTACAAACTCCAAAAGCGTGAGCATGTGTGTGCACGGGGCGATTGTAAACAAATTTTGGATCAACAGCTTTATTCCGTTTCTGCGGACCATAGGGCGGAGCGAGCTTGCGACACGTGACAGTTTGGCATATCCAAGATGGCGACAGGGGAAGAACTACAGCATGTTAAATCTCGGAGCTCTGACTCAGTATAAAGAGTTTCGGATTTTGAGAGCCATTGCTGCTCAGTTTGTTTGTTTGATTTGGGTTGTGAATAAGGTTATTTCACTCCCATGGGCGCTGGAAACCATTCTCGCTGCTTTAGGCTATAAACATAGTCAAATCAGGACGTAACACAATCACTTCACACATAGATCAGCTTGACTTCCTCCAAGCTCTGAGGGCATCAGGGTAACTGCAAACCTTCCGCCAGTTCTACTCAGGGCGTTCTACCGCTACACATCGGGTTGCGTAAATGTCTACATAATTTGAAACATATTTAGCCAATATCGCAAACTTCGTTTTATACACGTGTGTTAATTTTATACGACGTATTAAACAAGTTGTCAGTGTTTAAGAGGTAATGTTGGTCTAACTTGGTCATTCGGATGAGTCATTAACCCATTTAAAAAATTTCTAGATTACACAACCCGCTGAAACCAGAAATGATTAGATATACGTAGTATTAAGCCTAAAAATTCGCCTCCATTGTAAGGATTCGTAACCCACTCGCGGCTATATAAACCTTCCCGTCGAAGCATTTAGCTGTATCCCACGATAACTAGGGGAGTATCTTCTAATATAGATCAGGTGGTTGCTAACATAACGATTTATTTTTTATCTGTTTTTCAAATATTATCGCATGAATGATGGATTCGAATGTGATCGGGTAGATAAAACAGCACAGATAGGTTATTACTTGACTTTGGTATAACGACGTTTTGATTTGTCAACTTAGTTATGATCTACTGCTTTTGAAAACTGTCACACATTTTCAAATTATAGCGTTTCCATAGTGTTTTCGCAATTATTAGCTTTGTCATATGAGTTATTTTAAAAACGTAATCATTTGCTCTGTCAATTTGAAATTCTCCACACTTATTTTCGGATTTATTTAGTATTAAGTGTGATGATCCGCCATCCCAAGTGGGGCTACTCTGCGGCATTGGCACGGTCACGCTCTGCAGTTTTTTGTTTCTTCCGGATGGTTCATGGCTGTCAGTTTAACCTATTTATCAACTTCATCAATTATAAATAGTATATATATAATGTTATAAATTACATCCTGAATTAATTCAATATACATCCTGGATACACTCAAGATACAGCCTGGATACACTCAAGATGCGTCCTTGATACGCTCAAGATTCATCCTTGACATGCTCAAGATACATCCTTGACACGCTCAAGATACATCCTGGATACATTCAAGATACAACTTGGATAAACTCAAGATTCGTCCCGGATACGCTTAAGATGCGTCCTGGATACGCTCAAGATACATCCTTGATACCCTCAAGATACATCCTGGATACACTCGACATACCTGCTGGATACACTTTAGATACATCTTGGATATACTCAAGATACATACTGGACATAATCAAGATACATTCAGGATACACTCAATATACATCCTGGATACACTCAAGATACATCCTGGGTACACTCAAGATACATTTTGTATACACTCACATGTATGTTTAACTTGGAGTTAACGAAGGCAAAAAACACTGTCAGGAGTCGTTCCGTATATCAATATAATTCCCCTGGCGATTCTACAGAGTCGTTGTTTGTCTGCATATCTCTGTGTTAAATAGATCATGTAACACCTCGAAGGAACATCTTACTTTCTCAATGTCAGTACGCCCACCTTAACGAGAAAAGAGAAAGTATTATCCATTCAGACACACGAATTATGTCGAATGCCTGGTAGTCGCTGTGGCGTAGAGATGCAGGATCCGTCGTTAATGTTCCACTCGTTTTGCCGCATGATGTTTGATTTCCGGATTCCATAGGTTAAAAATTCAATAAAACTACATTTATAGCTTTTGAGTACATTCATTTTCTCCCTGTTCTTACTGCAACTGGGATGAGCTAAGTTGATTGACTTATTTATTGAAACGGTATACTAGATCAATAGGGATAAAGCACCCTTGTCTGTGATTGAAGATCAACAAAGTAGGCTTATTAATGGTTGCTTACTGTTGTATGTGTGTTACAACGCCTTGGTTTTTCAAAATTTCAAAACTAAACAAAGTCGATAATAATTTATTGCGCATAACAGTTTGCCAACTAAATGCGCGAAGGAATTTACAGTCGTCGTCGCTGGCAACAAAAAATAATAGACGCATAACAACTTACATTGTAAAGATAAAGCGTTCAAATTCACGGTTTACAGCAGAAATGAATGCCACCATTTTTTCGTTTGGCCACATTTTGTCGATTTTTGAAAACGGTATAACCAATCCAACCATAGACAAATGTTCGCAGTTACTAAATGCCAACTAGAAACACATTTTTGTTAAACAAGCAATAATATCATTAAAAATATTAAAGCATTTTGCTTACTACATTTATACACATAATCTATATTTGCTATAAAAGTGGACTAAAATTTCACGTCACAACATACCTTGTCTAGAGAATTTGACAGTACGTAGGCAAACCATGGAACACAAAGCGACCACAGTAACAGTAAGATGCAATAAGGTACAGTTCTGTATCTCTGATACTCTATGATATCATTTTATTTCCAATTTTTGCACAAACCGGCTGATGTGTGTCCAATTGAAGACTGTCGAATAATATGTGATACACTGAACTTAGCGAGACATTTTACATGTCAAACGCGATCTTAAATCACCCAGTAGCAAACAGGTATTGTATAGGTCGTCAAACCGCCATTTTGCTCTATACCGTCGTGAATCCAGACTTCAATAGTTCCAAAAAAGCCATTAACTTTTATTGTTTTGCTTGATTTATGGGGATAGATATTTGCATTAAACCGGTAAACTCTCAACATCCAAGTCTAATGCAGAGCGATTACACGGTTTGGGACAATTAACATTTTAATCCTACAAACAGTCTAGATTTAGGCTTATTAACTCACGAGTCAATGAACAAATTATTGCAGAATTTTCTGGATTATATAGAAATAGATATGGAAAACATACTGTATTTAAATGTATAATTAAATGTATGTAGGTGAATATTCTACACTTTCAAAGAAAGCCATGACACGTCTGTTCAATGGTGTCAAATCACATACCTAATCCTACGGGAATGAGGTAGAATGTAGGGATTGGCAAAACGTTGACGTGATCCGGATTATGATCAAACCGGTCTCGGGTGTGAACTGATTCTTCTTAATGTAGCGATAGGAGCCATGTATAAGCCTTTAAAAAAGGGCTAACGAGAAAAAGGAAAAACATACATCTTTGTCTTCCATAAGGGGGTGACATAGAATTTAGAGTGGAAGTGTTTTTTGTTTATATGAGACACGTATACTACTACAGATTTGTTCAGAAGTTTTAAAAACTTAAGGATACTCTAAACCCCTCCCCATATAGAGTGTTTTTACATTTCGCTGTTTTATTTCTAGACTGCTGTGTATTTTGCAACACATGTATATATATTCTGATTCGTCTTTTTCTTCCGAACAATAATACGTAAATTATTTTTTTTCTAAACCTTCACAGAAAAACATATTTTGCATAAAAAGTAAATTTTTACTATCACAAAAAAATAATGTAGTCAAGGTTTATAATCAAAGTTAAAGGTCTTCTACAGCCAGCAATAATATTTCTCATTCCGAAATCGCTACACATTACTCAATATTTTGTCCATGACATGCAAGAAACGAATTCTAGGCATATATTAGGCCAGGAGTTTATTCGCATTGCATTACGAGTTTTTACAACATAAATGTAAAAATTATACACAAAATTTGTGTCTGTTATAATCATGCTAGCGCAATTAAAACTTGACTAGCATAAACTTTTTCAAATTCTATGAAATTTTACAGCAGCCGCTTATACACAACCACCAGATTTCAATGAATGGCAACACGTTGTCAAGAAAAATAACTAGAAAGGGTTTTCATCTGGTATCCTGGCATTAAAGGGAACTTGTTTTGTACAGTTAAAATCCAATACTGCTCGCTTGGTTGGTTATTCTTATCAATTTCAATTAGCCAGATCCCGTCAGAGGAAGGTGCCAAAAGACAATACTTCTACGCCTTTGGTCATTATTTTGTCCTCTCACCCTGCGCCAACATGCAGAAAAGAAAGTCCGATGGGAAGTGTTTTGCGTCTCGCATATTTACGATAGAGTATCTCATTAGCTTCCTCTAACGCTGAATTGAGAAATACAGATAGACAGCAGCCTGGGATATGGCGTTTGGGGATAGCGTGTTATAAGCTCAATTTCCACAGCACAGCGCGCAATGTAATCATGTTATGGAACAACAACACGCAGGATGCTTTCTTTTCAACCGAACATCTGCCATTCTCTCTTATATTACCAGCTGTGCCATAATTGACCCCGTAGACATGCTGGTGTCATCCTTCTATCAGGCCTTCATCAAACATCTGAGCTAATAGTTTGTCTGTCAGTTCGTTCGTCATTCCGTTTCTTCGTTCGACATAGTTGACAATAAAAAATGTAAGAATATTGCATAACATCGTACTGTAAATGTTAAGGAATACTCTTTCAATAAAGCACCATTCAAATATTTCATAAACTCAGGGAAATAAGACAAGTGGAGAAGTAATTTGTCCAGGAGGCAGGTATTTTTTTATATAGATTATCATTAACAGGTTAAGACAAAATCCCCATTAAAGGCACTTATGGAAGTATTTCCATAATTCTGTTAAGGATTTTTTTCTAGTGTATAGATTACAGATTCTAGTCAATGGTATTTCCACATTCCACGTTTATTTTACACTACCAATTCGATTGATTATCACTGACCCAGTCTACACTAGGAAAACTACTACACTATGGAAACTACTACACTATGGAAACTACTACACTACGGAAACTACTACACTACATAAACTACTGCACTACGGAAACTACACACTACGGAAACTATTACACTACGGAAATTGTTTACCAAAATCTGCCACGATTTATTTAAATAAATTTAAGATATCACATGTTAAGTATAGATAACAATATGGCGAGGCACCACAAACAACCATTTTAAATGAAGACAGATTTATTTATAACATCTGGTTTACACGTATTCCCAAAATGTGCTGGCGAATGTATCAGACAGCAATTAGCTTTACCCTCAAACAACTTAAACAATGCATTATTAAACTGTGTACATTGTATACAGGCTGTCAGTGACATACTCATTTAATAGACACCGGTTTGCAAATATTAATCATAAATTATGGACATTTAATGAATAATGGATTAACTGAGAGTACATTCAAACTATTTATCATCAATTTGGTTCATCAGATGTCGAATAATAACAACTCGTTACAGTCATAGGTTATACCGTGTGTTCGGGTTTGAGGTTATGGTCGGCCAAATAAGGTTATGTCGATGTAAATTGCAGTAATATTTATCAAAAGCTAGTAAAGTTAGTAGCTGTAGATACATTTTACAGAAGTTGAGAACTGCCGTTATTTTGTTTGTTTGTTTGATTGGGGTTTAACGCCGTACTAAAGGTTATTTCACTCACACGATGGCGTGCCAGCTCAATGGGTGAGCAAACCGCACTCGACACCACTGGCAACGAACAAAGACAAGACGGGACAAATTAAGACAAGACAATCTGAGGAGGTAATACAATCACACAGCAGACATATCGGCTTCATGTTGCTGTTTAGCTCATGGTTCACCAGGGCACCGAGGTGGGGGGGGGGGGGGGGGGGGGGGGGGGGGGGGGGGGGGGGGGGGGGGGGGGGGGGGG
>JAVFBX010223249.1:0-11240 GCA_034783855.1 Mopalia kennerleyi | reverse complement strand
TCTTGATTTCTCACTGAAATACTTTACTGTCTTTATGTAGCACTGGAGGAAAATAAACTTACCAACATAATGGAAACACTTCACATCTTCGTTGTGTTAGTGTCAATTATTGTTGGTATACACTGACGTCATATAAGTGAAATACCCTCAAGCATGACGTAAGACACCAATCAATCAATCCTTTAGATCATAATTAGTTGACCTGTCATTGCATCTTTATTTTCTGCCTTTTGACTTTTCTCGCTAATGACTGTTGCATCATATGAGTGAAATAAACTTAAGTACAGAGTTAAACCCAGTCATTCAAATAAACAAAATCCTATAGTGTGTCCGCTTACTGACCCTTCTTGGATACAGCACCTACAGATTCAAGTCTCTCTGTCTATCTCAGTTATATGAGAGTGTACACAATGTAGTGCCGGCAATGGGGTTGGCCTGGAGCTAAAAAGGCAGATAAATATCTCACTCATTTAAGTAAGGCAGAGTGAGAGGTGGAAAATCTTTAAGATCATATTGGATGCAGAATTCATATTGGATGTATTTATTAATAGATTACATAGATTTACATGGAAATGATATTCTCTGTTGCAGACAAACCGGACTTGTCCCATTTGCAGAGCAGATGCTTCTGAGCCAGCCAGCCAATCAGATTGAAGCCTTCAATTGTGATGTAAAACATGGCCGTAATTAAGTGCTGGCACCTGGTGACCATATGTTACAAGGGAGATAATCCAGGTGACATCAACAGAGCCATGAAAAGTTTTATTTACCACAAGTTACCTCCCCATAATGTCTCAAAAAGACAGTCTCTTCTCACGGGTGGAGAGCATTTATTAGACTGGTGAAAAGTTATGGTGATGGAAGCTTACAGTTTTCTATAATATTTGGTCAATGTCCAACAAATCAGAAAGGGACAAAGACCTACATTATGTACATTTACAAAACTAGGACAGACAAAAAACAATGGCATCATGAAAGTGCCCTGATAAAGATTATCTCAAGGGACCTGTAAAGTTTTGCGTTGGAAGAAACAAAAACTTGGACTTGTTATAAGCTGAAATTTAAGAAAAGCGAACATTATTGCTCAGACGGGTCAGAAATTTGTGGAGAAAAAATATTTAAAAATACTGCTGGGGGGCAGTTGAGGTGGTGTAGCACTGATTGTCTACGGTGTAGTATTGGACTAAAACGCTTGTGCCTTTCCAGTGTTCGGACCAAGGATATATTGTTGTTGTTGTTGCTTTCAAAAGAAGACGCCAAACTGAAGTGAAGCGAACGGTTATTATCTCTTCACTTTAAGCGTCGATGTTATAATGTTTACTATTTTTCTAATACAATTTTTTTTTTTTTTCATTTTTTTTTTGCCTCAGAATTTAATGACTTCTAGATAAATATTGCTACTTGTATATGGTCAAAGATTTGTTCTGTGTTTAATGTCCATGTGTATACCTTTTATATGTTAAACGTTTTTTGTGAATGGGTTATTTGTTAAATTTTGTGTTGAACCTTCGTACATTTCAACTGTCAGAAATATACATGTATGCAAAATAATATGCATATATAGATATATATTCAATAATTATATAGGATATGTAAGGCATGCAGTCTTTTTTCATGTGTCACTCAGTTTTGTTTTTATTACCTCGTATTAAAGTTGTTGTAAATCACATCAGCCTGCTCTAATAAGACAAAAGTGAAAATATATATTTTGAAAACGGGCTTTGTCCATTGAAACCTAAATCTACCTCTGGCTGTCGAAAATTACAATACAAAGGAAACGGAAAAATAAATTCACCTGGTGAACTTTTAGCGAAACGTACAATTTTGGGTTGTTGCTAAGTTTCTATTTTGGCCAGAGTTTTACATTTATTGTCAATCCCTGTGTTGTATATACCTCAAAGGTTTGTTTAGTTGAGCCATAAATAAACTGCCTTCTGGCTCAGGGCAATACGTTTCACGCATAGTCGAACTGTCTTCAATTAGCACTGGAGGAATACTAATTTTCCAACGAATCAAAACACCTTGGAAATTATGCAGAGTACATGTACTTCATATTAAACCTGACAATATCGAAGTCTATTCATTCTTTAATAAAACTTGTAAAATTCTTAAGATAAAAGGGCCCGCGGCCATGGCGTAGTGGTTAGCGAGCGCGCTTTCTAACGCCTACTTCGATTTACCGTTCACAGGATCGCGTCCGTCTGACGACCCTCAGGTATATGAGTGAGTCACAAGATGTGGCTCCGGCAATCACGGGGGTGGTTCCTCTCGGTTTTCCACCATACTAGGGCAAGGAACAGTTAGAAGTGGACAATCCATCGTCATATAAGTGAAATACCCTTGAGTACGACGTTAAACCCCAATCAAACAAACAAATAAACAAACTTAAGATAAAACAACAAGGTTTAACTCTCAACCATACAGTTATTAAAAGGTTTAAGAGGAATGGCTTAAAAAAAGGGGATTACCCTTTATTAATTATCATATTTATTTTAACGTTTGGAATCTTGTTTACGGGCTGTATTGTAGATTCATATAGTGCTGCTTAATTAACAGGGTTATTCCTTGTTCTTGGATTCGTTTTATTTCTTATTTTTTCTACATATAGGAAAATCGTTAAAAAAATATATGTATTCAAATTTGTTCATGAAATACTATAATATCAAGGTCATAACTTTATAACAATTTAGATGATTTAATTAACAATTAGGATAATTACGATGTGTATTTTGTAGTTTATCAAAAACACTTAAAGGCCAGTGATGCTGTAATAGTTTTATTCTGTAGAAAAGCATAAAAAAAATGAATCTCTCTGTAACATGTGTATTAATAATTCAACAGAGCATACACTTTGTGTTATGAACATGTTCATATAATATTTGGACACACTATTAAATGAGCAAAATACCCTTGAGTATGGCGTTAATCACCAATCTATTAAGTAATCCATGTTTACCTATATCTGGTAAAAATATACCCCCAAACATTTTAATTGCAATTTAACTATTTCATGATTCCTTTATACACTGATTGCAATAATCTATACCTTTACGAATTTGTTATCACTGAAATACAAAAAATGTGATATTGACTTTTTTAACAATCAATTAGTTATTAATTGTGCCCCTCTCACACATACTCTATCTAAAATAAATAAATATATCAATAATTACTTAATTATCAATTTTAGGTTAGGACATACCGTAAACCAAAGACCTCTTTTCAATTACCAGATAACTAATATTGATTCCACAAGGTTTTTTCCACTTATTATTCCTAACTATATTTTCCCCTCTGAGCTAGTTGAGATGGATTTCTTATTATCAGTGCCCCTTCTCTGATAAGATCTCTTTCAGTCAGTGCTTTTAAACAAAACATCACTTCTTTCACAAGCTAACTTATCACACTAGCTCGTGACTTTACAAAATTATCTCGTCACCATTTTTCACGAACTGTCTTCATTTGAATGGATGATAGCTATAAATTTCTCTTATTACTAAAATTTATTCGTCTGTAGAATTTATCTGTAAAAAGTTATGTATACAAATAAATTCAAATATATTATTTTACTGTTCTAAAAGCAGTAAAATTCCCACAAGTATTTAACATTTTGAAAATCACAAAGGATTTATTGCACTTTGTTACATAAAGGTTACAGAATGGTGGAGTTAACATTTATATAATCAAGTCTAGAGTGCTTTAGCTTCACACACTTCCCTTCCCCTTGTGAAATGTGTCCTTAAACCCCATTCAAACTCATGCCTTTATAGAGGTATCGTAACAATATAGATTTTAGATGCAAGACTTGCTTTTCAAAAGCGACTGTATGTTGTTTTATACTGTTCAAATGTAAACAGCATAGTTACTGCTAACAAAAGGAGCCAAAATGTCTCTAAAAAATGTTTGAACCAAATTTTACTGACCCAATTATTCTAGCTCAGGTTTTACTAACTTACAATCAGATTTTTTTTTATTATATAAAGTGAATTAACTATTTTGGTCCTCTTATTTGTTTCAAACGTTGTTGTTGTTGTTAGCTGACGCTTGGTAAAGGTGTTTTTTGTCCACACGGAGATATATATATATACATTGAATGTATTTAACACAATGCTTTCCGTTCTGGGTGTATATTGGAAAGGGAAATATCTTTCCGATCACTGTCTAAAGTGTCTTTAATTAATATTGGACACACTGCATGTGTTTGCTATAATAACTAAGATAGGTACAGTAAGTTTTTGTCTAGGCCAAAAGCTACAGCAAATATTTGTGTTGGCTCACAAATTATTATTGACCAATCGGTACAGCAAATTATTGTGTTGGCCCATCAATACAGCATATTATTGTGTTGGCCCATCGTTACAGCAAATTATTGTGTTGGTCTATCGATACAGCAAATTATTGTGTTGGTCTATCGATACAGCAAATTATTGTGTTGGCCTATCGATACAGCAAATTATTGTGTTGGTCTATCGATACAGCAAGTAGTTGTCATGGCCTTTCGGTACAGCAAATAGTTGTCATGGCCTATCGGTAGGCCTACAGCAAAAAGTTGTCATGGCCTATCAGTACAGCAAATAGTTGTCATGGTCTATCAGTACAGCAAATATTTTTCATGGTCTATGGGTACAGAAAATATTTGTCATGGTCTATCAGTACAGAAAATATTTGTAATGGTCTATCAGTGCAGCAAATATTTGTAATGGTCTATCGCACAGCAAATTTCTGTTTGCAGCAAGTTATTGTTTAGACTAACACAGTGCGACATGAACAGGTAATATCAACTTACATACAATAGGCTATCAGATTTCAGTAATTTGAGAGAAGCCACGAGAAGAAAGTCCTAATAAAGATTGCAGTATGTTCGAATAGCATTTATTTAATATCTTGATTTGTATATAAATATGTAAATACCAATACATTTCTTTATGTTGGTATATGCACGTAATAATGTTAATTTGGATTTTGAGGGTTGTATACAATTCTGTACAACAGAGTGCTAAATGCAGGTTCCATACTACCAATGGCATAATCATTTCTCTGTGTTCCTTGAATAAAAAAAAAAGAAATAATCTTGTCAAACTTCAGATTTTTTTTCCTGGTTACATGTTGTGTGAATTCGATTCCTGCCTATTTACTTTCAATAATCATCGGATATACAGAAATACTTTCTCTATATCCTCTGAGGCCGTGGCTTAGTGGTTAACGAGTGTGCTTACTAATGCCTACTGCGATGTGCCGTTCACAGGATCGAGTCATCTGATGACCCTAGGTATATAAGTGAGTCACATGATGTGGCTCCAGCAATCACAGCAGTGTGTGAAGTGGACAATCCGTAGCATACAAGTGACATACCCTTGAGTACAACGTTAAAACCCAATCAAACAATCCATTTCAAATCTGTCATTAGTTGTTTCTAGTCTCTATCTTCATACGCGGGTGGTTGGAGGGAGCTTCATGTTGCCCAGGTGCTCTCAGAGCTAAAGGGGAACAGCAAGCCGATCTGTTTTTGGGGTCTGTATTGCATCCTGTTGTTGTCCTGTATTTGTCCCATCTTGTCTGTGTTTGTTGCCCGTAATGGTTTCCTTCACACAATGGGCCCATGGTCGTGGTGTAGTGGTTCGCGAGCACGCTTTCTAACGCCTAATACCCTTGAGTACGACGTTAAACTCCAATCACACACAAACAAATCCTTCACACAATGGGCTGACACGTTGTCATATAAGGGAAGTACCCTTGAGTACGATGTTAAACCCCAGTCAAACAAACAAATATATGTTCAGAATTGCTTGGGTAACAAACAAGGTTGTTTTTCATACAGCCAATTAAACAGCCGCGGCCTTTGATATGACATAAACAACTGCAGTTTGGAATGCACCAAACAACCTGACCTAAATTACTCTTGGCAGTAACCCTGTTCTACCAATCTTCGAGACACTCAGAGACATGTCGACGAATACAAACAAAAGAATTTGAAGAGCAACTGATCAGTGAGCCTACCTGAGAAGGATCATTTTTCCAGTAGCCATTGTGCAAGTACTAATATATTGATAGCTATGGAAACTTGTGCTATGTTACACTTGACCGGATGCAAACAGAGACAAAGCTTATTTGCATAATTTATGTAAAGATTGAATAATTATGTGAAAGTTTTCTACCTTGCACATCTACATATATGGGTGAATGTTAGAATCCCAAGTAGGTTAAGCCCGGACAAAAAAAAAAAGAGAGAGAGCTAGTTGTAAAAATTTGCACAATTTTAAGAAATTTTTTTCTACATTGCGCATCTACTTAATTATGCTCTATGGGACCTTTAATAAGTTGAAAAGCAACCAAGATACGGCTTAGACAAACTTGCGGGACAGGCCGAGCTAATTTCTGTGAAAATTTGAATATTTCTGTGAAAACTTTTCTACATTGCACATCAGACCTAGGCTTAGTGGTAGCGTGTCGGCTTTAATACTAATACTTCTTCAATTTACCATTCTCAGGATTGAGTACATCTGTCAACCATCAGGTATATGAGTGAGTCCCTATATGTTGCTCCCGCATTTGTGGGATGGTTGATAGGAAGTTTCCTAATGGTTTTCCACCATAATTAAACAACGAGCAGTGTGAAATAGACAATCCGTCATCACATAAGTGAAATACCTATGAATACAACATTAAACCCCAAGCAAAGGAACAGGCAAACATTGCACATCAACTTATATAGAATTGTGTAGGAAAGTAATATAAGTTGAAAAGCAACTAGAATACAGGCCCAACAAACTTGCAGGACAGGCATAGCTAATTTATGTAAAAATGTGAATAATCTGTGTAGGTTTTCTTCCTTACATATATATGGAAGAATGTTGTATAAAAGTTTTAAAATGCTAAGTAGAACAGAAACCAAGATATAGCCCAGAAGAAGAAAAAAGGCAAAGAACTAGTTTGCATAATTCTGTGGAACTTTTTCTATGTTGCTAGTTTTCTTATATATAAGAATGTTGTATGGAAGTTTTCAAATGTTAAGTTGTAATGAAAACAAGATTAAGCTCGAACAAACTTGCAGGACAGGCAGGGCTAATTTGCGTAAAACTTGGAATAATTCCATTAAAGCTTTTCTCATTGCACATCTTTTTAATTGAAGAATGTTGTATGAAAGTTTTAAAATTCTTAAACTAATTTATTTAAAAATTTTAATAGTTCCACAAGTTTTTCTGCATTGCACATCTAGTCTACTTCTATCAAAAAATGTTGTAAGAAAGTTTTAACAAGAGTTTTAGTAAACCCAACATACGCCCTCGTGGGGTGGCCATGGTAACCCAAGACTATTCAGACAATAGCACCCAACATGCCATGTTCTAAGGAAGAATGCAAAAAAGAGTGAAATTTATTTAGGTACCTGTCAAACTATGGTAATCATGGAAGTTTTTATACACTGCTAATGAATTTGGTAAGATTTGGAATGTCCGGACAGATGGACTGGTTCTTAAAATAATGAATCCGGCAGAAGGCAGAATCAGTTACTGGTTAATGTGTCTACCAAGTTTCATTAAAATGGCTTTATAGTTTTCGAGTTCTGCTCTGGAAACGGATTGGAGCCAGGCGGACAGATTTTTAGAAAATGATGAATCCGTAATAGCAAAAGGCACAACTACAGTTAATGATTAATGTGCCTACCAAGTTTTTTAAAGATAGGTATTATAGTTTTTCAGAGTTCTGCTCCGGCTACCGCTAACTTTATGTCTATAGAAAAAAGAAAACTAAAAAAAATGGAGAATCCGTTCTAGCAAAAGGCACAACTACAATCAATGATGAATATGTCTACTAAGTCTCACAAAGATAGGCCTTATAGTTTTCCAGTTCTGCTCCAGAAACAGATTGGAGCCATCCAGACGAATGGAAAATTTTTTAAATGATGAATCTCTTATAGCAAAAGGCACACCTACAGTTAATGGTTAATGTGCCTACCAAGTTTGATTAAGATTGGCTTTATAGTTTTTGAGTTCTACTCCAGAAATGGATTGGAGCCATCCAGCCAGACTGATTTTTAAAATGATGAATCCGTAATAGCAAAAGGCACAACTACAGGTTATGGTTAATGTGCCTACCAAGTTTCATTATCATTGGCTTTATAGTTTTCGAGTTCTGCTCCGGAAACGGATTGGAGCAATCCGGACGAACAGACAGACGGATGTCTAAAATGATGAATCCATAATAGCAAAAGGCACAACTACAGTTAATGGTTACTGTGCCTACCAAGTTTCAAAAAGAGTTGCTTTATAGGTTTGAGTTCTGCTCCGGAAACGAATTCGAGCCTACCGGACGGTGATCATACCATAATACGACCGATTTTCATCGTGCTTATAAAAATGAAATATTAATTAATGAAACACAGATTAAACAAAATAAAGTCACACATAAACATTCTAAAATTTATTTTACCATGCTCATGGCATTTGGAGAAAAATAACAGCAATTGAAAACTGAGCAACTACAACTGTTGCATAATACAGCATAAATACAGTGCGATTCTTCTGATATTTTGATTTCTTTGGAACTCGAGCATACAAAATGATTGACAATCGTGCTGCTATAAAAAAAATGAAAACTTGATGAACATACACATCAACAAGGACACTGTAAACAAAAATGGAAGTTATTGACATTTTTCAAACACTGACCAGCTCAACCAAATTATTTCCAGCTGAGTATTTCACAGGAAACCTTAAAAGTCAGATTTATTTATGTCGCAAAAAAACTTCAGATGTATACAGAGGTGAATAATTGATGTTAAAATGTACAGAATATTTGTAATTACTTTGTCATGAAACACAATTTAGACTGATTTTTAATATAATTTACAGCATTAATAAGTAATGGATTGGCTAATGCCAAAGACACCCATCTGGCTAACACTATGAACACCAATGAAATATATTTTAAAAACAACTTGTACATATTTTAGTCCTGATCTGTTCCATCAACACCAAGGTCTTTGGCAGAGGGGTGTCCACCTGTCCAAATGGACACCTTGAATTGATCAATTGGTTCATTTGATTTGGACACCCTGTTTTAAGAAACTTTAACATGCAGGAGATAGGGAAACTGTTAAAGTTGGACATCCAGTTACTTAAAAACTGAAGCCAAATGACCATTTTAGACACCATACTATGTACAAGTCATTTCATAAAAATACTTATTTATTTTATATGCATAGATTAAATAGTAGGACACACAAAACAGCGATATTTCAATGCTATTGTCAGATCGATAGTTTTGCTATTATACATGTACTAAGATTTTTTCTTCTTCAAATGGTTTCGTATCTAATGACATTCATGCATATGGAACAAGGGTCATTTCATAACACAACACAAGTGTTATGTCGTTTGCCATTATGATTAATGCCATGTTTCAAATAATGTCATGCTGTCATAAACTCGCAAAGATTGAAATAACCGAAAAAGTTTGGATTTGAGAATTTATCTTGGATATAAATGATAAAATAATATATCCGTAAGTTTGAATACCACTACAGGGGTTCATAGACGTCAAAATATTGCGTTTTTTTACTTAACAAATTCAGTTTTTTTAGTGACGTATTGAATTGTTTTCATTTTTTAAAGACCAACTATTTATTTTTATCATACTTAAACATTAGAAATGGAGTCTGAATTGAGTTTTTTTAAAATGATGCGTTAAAATGATGACTCAAATTGAGTTTATTCTCCAGCCTAACTACCATTTAGGGTAGTTAAACTGGGCGTCTATGAACCCCTGTTATGTGCAGCAATTTTCACAACACAGAAACCTACATTTACAGAAGGGTTGGTGATATAGCCGCCAGTTTCATGAACTGTGTATACTGTAGACTATGGGTAACAAATTATGGTGATGGACACTCATTAATTACTGAGTGGTCAGGAAGCATCAATTAGTGAGACATATCAGACCGTCTTATCTTCTCCCAGGTACATAAAGCCGTCTAGACTGGACAGGTGGGTTAAAGATGTACAATGTATATGATCATCTAACACTCACAAGAATAGTCTTATCACTGGCAATAATGACTGGTTCATGCCTCTCCATAATAAACCACTGAGATAAGCGAGTACACCTTGACAGGTGTCTGCTCAGAATGTATCTGAGATTGTCTCAGTGTTGTGGGAGCCACAGAACCAGGAAACAGTTGCTCGTATACATCTACAGTAGCACTATTTAATTTTAATTTACTATTTAATTTAATCCACAATTAGATGACTATTAGGTCACAGGTTGATTGAAGGGCTTAGGTAAAGGGGTATCCACTCGTCCTTTGGACACCCTGAATTGAACAATTGCCTTAATTGGACACTCGGTTTTAAGAAACTTTAACATGCAGGAGATAAAAGTGAAGCAAAATAACCATTTTGGACACCATACTTTTGATCTCTGGCTCTTAGCACCTGAATACATACATGTAGATGTAAGCGTATATCTCTAATTTGCTAAATAAAGATTAAATCTGGTGTTTGTCAATATTATTGTTTTGAGTAACTGGCCCTGTTACATGTACATGTAATTACCGATAGGCTTGAGCATAACATGGTGAATAAAGGTCAACACGATTTGCCACCTTTGAAAATTAGTTTCTGATTCTCTGATAAGTTTTTATTGTCAAAAACAATGCTCACACATGCGGGTGTGAAAAATAGTAAATGCAGAAAAAAGTCAACAGATAGTCTAAATAGATAATAAAGATTACAATTTAAATATACATACACATGGTGCTCAGCATGACAGAGACAATGGGAGAGAGGACGTGATGAGGTTTTATCAAACGATGAGATAAAGCAGTCTTTAATACATATATGTTTATTAGAATGAATTTGTTTTGTTTGTTTGATTGGGGTTAAAATTAATGCATACGGTACTCAAGGATTTTCTCTTATTTAATTATGTATGAGAGCAGAGGCTGGGTTGTCCACTTCACACTGTTCCTTGCTTAAATAGGGTGTAAACTCGTTAGAAAACCTCATTATAAATAAAACACCACAATGATGCAAGAGCAGAGGCTTAGCCAGAAATCAGAAATAGGGTGTCCAAAATGGTTATTTTGCTTCACTTTTCAAATAACTGGGCGTCCAATTTTGACAGTTCTCCTATCTCTTGCATGTTGAAATTTCTTAAAATAGGGTGTCCAAATGAGGCAATTATTCACTTCAGGGCGTCCACTTGGACGGGTGGATGGGTGTCTGCCTAAGGCCTTGTGCAGC
>JAVFBX010223238.1:0-11240 GCA_034783855.1 Mopalia kennerleyi | reverse complement strand
TATAAAGTAATAGAGAGCAGAGGGCATGGTTATCATCGCTTTTACAGTCGGAAGATTTACAGTCAATGGTCGATCGATGTGATGTGACTCTCGCTAATTTTTCTATCGTTCGTGAGCATTAACTGACTGAATTCAGCTCTGAGTTAAGCTGGTTATTGATTACATATACTGTGATTGTATGTAAGTTATTGTTTAAACAAATTCTGTAACAGGTATAGTAACAATCCCCCAAATGGGTTTGTCTCTTATTCCTGTTTGAGTTCTTCTTTCTGTAATCGAGAAGTTCGTATAATCAGAAATGTAGAACAAAACTCATCCCCTGTGAAAAGATGTAAAATAACAGAATAAAAAAAACATTCAACAAAGAACCATTTGACCGTTTTTTAAATGAATATACACAAACTATAAATCTGGTCAACTGCATTTTATTTTCAAAGTTTACTGACGATACGAAACCAATGTCTTTAGCATGGTATAATTGTTATGTAAATAGTTTACGACAGCGAAATAACCTTACTAGTGTAGAAATGGTCTCGTTTAGAAGTTTTGCTGCAACGGTTGGTGGATCGACTGTCACAAATAGGTAGCCTCTCATAATTGCATGCTTTCAGAGGGACAAAGAGAATTTAGTGAAGTTGATGCTGCGCTATATAAGTAGATTATCTTCCTCTGAAAACAATATGTCTCCGTATCAATCAGATTTGATCATCTCTCATGACTGCCGATAAATCAACTGGAATCGCTATACTTGCCCTCCCTTGCTTTGTTGTGCTAGATTTTATGAATGTTTAGTCAAATACATGTTAAAATAGATAACAGTTCAAATTAAAAAGTATTAGCTAATAAGCTGTACAGTCCTACCTGCTTATAGGCATTAGATATATAGAGAGCATAACTAACCAGGTATAGTTGATACACGTTGTAACATAGCTTTTGATTTATCTTTACTCAAAAGGTAAATTGAGCGCTCACTTTCTCTCTCTGATAGAAGAAACGCGTGTCTTCAATTTCATTTCAGAAGAATTGAACGGTAGGCTATAGCCGTGGCCAATTATATGTGAACAATTGAAATACTGGAAAGCAATATCATGCAACGTTTAAAATTTTAATGAAAATTCGTCTCCTGACCTTTAAATCATATGATCTGATTATTCTATTTCACAAGAATCGTTATCAATCTTTTCAACGAAAAGCGTTAATTTTCTGTTTATGGTATAGCTCATGCCATAAGTTTAAAAGCGTTTAAGTAAGAATCAAAAGCCTTGTACATCTATTACCAGGCTGTTTCTATCTCCCGTATAAAATTACTCCTCTGGAACGTCGTCAATTTTTCATCCCGCCCGAAAAGCTCAGATTCCAGCGAGGATTCAGTTCTGGTCAACTCGCCCTGGTTTACTGTGTTAACCATTGATCTGGACCATGCGTGAACATTACAACCAATACCGACAAATCCCAAAGCTGAATGTATACAATTGTTCGTTTATGGTGTTTAATTAAAACGAAATTGTTTTGTATTTGTTTTTATCATGAACGCGTACATGAAGGTCAAATATACATTTACAGAAGCGTCTGCAAGTCCGGAAGACATATATCAATCTAATATTGCTACAGTCTTATTCGATCAAAAACGTACAATTTATCAATTCCAAAGGAAACGGACAAGAAATGTCCAAAGGCACAAGAGATATATTTTTTTTACACCAAACCCTCATAAATTTACACGGACGTGAGTCAGTATTATATTGTAGCAATCACATTCGTACATCATACATACCATTTACCTTTCCAACAAGAATATGACAACATATTTGCAAAAGAAATCTGTATATGTATGCTACATCTATATAATGTAAATACAACTAGCCCCCAAAAATGTGTCTTATTATTCACAATTGATTAGCTTTGTGTATAGGACGATCTAACTGAATCAAATCCTAAACATGCCATCCTCAGATGAACCGTTAGAAATACATTAATAGTCAAGATCCGCCTCAGTCGAAACGTTCAAAGTATCATCACATTGGACTGAAATCATTGGAGTGGTAACTCCACCGAGGTAGTCTTCAATCGTACCCAAATAGCTTTATGGTGGACTGCGTTTGTTAACCGAAACCCACTTGATGTATTTAATCGTAACACGCATAGCTAAGACAAGGAAGTGTGAAGCAGCACAACGGTTTATATAAACGTTTTAAAATAAATATTATTATTGCTGATTAAGGTGTATTCCTGTTTGCATGTTATGTGTTTCAATCCACACCGACAAATGAAACACAATTTATTCATAAACAGCTATAAGTCTGTGTTACAGGGATGAGTTTAACCTGTAATTTTTGAAGTCGAAAATGGTAAGTATATCCCCTCTGACTGTCGTCTTCATCAGAAAAAAAAATAATTAAATTCATTGGAACGCAGAAAAGAAATGAATTTGGAGGCTGACTTGAATACTGTGGACGAATTTATCGAACCAATGCTAAGAGTACTAATAGACCTTCAGATCGATACAGCTGTATAAGATCTACTGGCTAAACGGTCTACAGACGTGTGTCTTTGGGCTACAATAATTGTTAATGACTATACCTAATGGGATTTCAATGGCCGAGTCCGAAAACTTCATAGAGATAATTTCTATGAAGATTGAAAAGTGAATGACACTTAATAGAAGAGCTGTACCATGTAACCTAGATATAAAGGAAATGCTATCACATTTGATTATCTGGACCATGGATTTCCGCTTAGATAGTGTTTGAATTTCTCCGTTGACCACGGCCGTTTTGTTATACGATTTCTCGCCAGATGTCAGATGCCAGAATACGGCAAAACCTCGTTATTTCGAAAAATGATTTTTAATTCTGCGGGGCTGTGGACCAATTCCTTATACCCTATCTATTGAGGAAGTACTTCCGAGAGGGTTCCATGTTCAATACACATATCATATACAAGAAGATGAGATAGCCAGATTATTGTGCGATTATTTCAGATTTAATCATCATCGATTTCAATCGCTGATAATTATATATCATTTTATTCAGAACTATGCCAGTATGTCTGGGTACTGAAGCCTAATTTAGACTGGCAGCACTGCGAAGGTATGTGGATTGGCTTTAATTTACACCACACACTGTCTCTTAGTGACCGTGGGGCAGTCCTATAAACCTTGGTCCCGTATCCTAAACTTGGGAACAAATCGTTTATCTTAAGCTTAAGGTCTTGCTGGACCCCTTGGGCTCAAAATGAACCAAGTTTTTTTATCGTTTGGATTAAAAGTTAGTTATTCCTTGTATATATTGGTGAAAACAATTCGAAATTCTAATTGCAAACAGTTAAATTGGAGCCTATAGTTTTGTTTTCCCATGATCATATATACAAGTCGCAAAACTTTAATTGCATTTTTTTCTGATACTTCAGTTTTACGAATTGTGTACCAAGGCGTTTTTCTAGAAAACTTCTTTTTTTTTTTAAATTTTTTTTTATAGTTGTGTTTTACATTTTTATAAGATTTTTCAAGGTAGGATAAACAAAAAATTCCAACCAGATCGTTCTAATCAAATTTTTATAAAAATGAGGATTAGTTTACTAGTTCAAGGACTATTCTATTCGGTCACCTAATTTGTTGAGTCTTATCATTATTGAATTTCGTGAATTAAACCATGAAAAATGCAGTCTGTTTTTTTGTTATTGACATTTACTAATATTGAAATATTTTTTAAACGATGATAGGATTTTTCCACATTCACATATATGTAATCCTGAGTATTCGAGCCTTCCAAAAGACTAAATACAACGGGTGTTTTGAAAATCAACCAAGGGGTCCAGGAAGGCCTTAAGCTCTCTTTTATTAGGCTGCGAGATTCATGCGACGTTATAAGTACACCCCAGTGTTCGATGTTTTTTTTTTCTCCCTATCTCTCTCTTCTTTTTCAAGCAGCGAAACATAAACACAATGTGGCGTCGTTTAAATTGAAATTAACTAGACTAGAGATGATGGGATGGGTGATGCGTCATCCAGCCAGAGTAAACTAACAAAAATCGACCTAGGGGCCCAGCAAGGCTTTAAGCTCTCTTTTTTTAGGCTGCGAGATTCGTGCGACAGTATAAGTAGGCTACACCCCAGTGTGTATTTTGAAGTATCAAGTCGTCGCTCGAGTCTCTCAGAAGCTATGAGACACAATACTGGCCAATGTTTACATTTTTTTATTGGTGAATCTTACAACAATATATAATAGGAACACCAGTAAATCGTCTATATCTACCACAGTTCTTTAATAATGTACTATCCACTGTGTAAGGATTGTAATACATACAATAGAGAATACCAATCATGTAAACGAACCAAGCAATCTAGTGTATATTTCGAACAATATGCCTGAAAATGTCTCTCTGAATATAATTTGAAATCACGGAAATAACTATGCGTTTGTCAGCGGCTAATGTCTCTCCTTTACAATTGCTGGCTATGTTCAACGCCATATGTTTACCGAGTAGTTATGTATAAATCTTTCATTTTGACGATTTCAGCTTTACAAATAGATAAGAATGTGGAGCCCTGATTATTATATTTGTACCGTGGAGATTGCTATAAGATTTTCATTCGATGGCGGATCGATGTACGGTTATCCATCTAATATAGGCCTATATCATTCACAAACATTACCCATCTGATTTTAGTTTTCAACTATCCCTTTACCAGATCTATCAATAAATAAAAACCAATGTGTGACTGCAGCCAATCTGAAAATGAACATACTCTACAAAAATGATTACACATCAAGGTCTGGGATTCTAAATTCTAAACTCCGTTAGATTTCAAAGACGAAGAATTGTTTCATTGTATTGTAAAACCAAATACCCTTCATCGATCGGCGTGGCTCCTTACTTATATATTGTAGATAAACTTAGTTTCAAATTTCTTTTATTTTTTGCCAGTTAAAGTTTTCGTCTTATATATGGAAATCTCAAAAATGGCCTTGTGAACAAAACAACCCGGTTATTTTTCAGAATCAATACCTCCTGCTTAAACCACATTTTTGTTATCACACAAAACATATTATATCAATCAATACAGGATAAATGGCAATGCATGGCTTAATTGACCAAATACTGTGTACCAATACCATAAGCGGTAAAGGTAGTTCTGGAACGTGGGACCACCACGTAGTTGACTGTCTACACATTGGACACTTGCCACAACCTATTGGCTAAAATGTTTGGCCTTGTGGAATTTCAATGGTCTTTGTCAAATCAAAACTGCGTATTATAGTTGTTAGGAAACTTGAAAGTGAACGATGTTTAATATAAGGGCTATACCACGTTATACCTGGCGATCACTGTGCCATTAATTATGTGCGATAGACCATTGATTGCTGGTAATCTAGTCTTAGGATTTTGAATTGACCAAGACCGTCCTGTTAGACGACCCAGTTTATTGTTTTTATGGAACAACATGTTCTTTCCGGTCATTAACCTCGACCACTTGCAGTCTGATGTGTCCTTTCATTGTTGTTTAATGTGTCTGTATACATGATTGCTTACTTTGCTAAGATCGATGTGTTTTTTAGTCAGTCTTGTAATTAAAACAACCGCTATAGATACGTATCAAATGTGGTTAGCGTGAATCAGCTGGTACAAATACATTGTTAATCAAAACATGTGTTCAATTATTATCCAACTGCTGCGTCAATAGAATATAAATGTCGCTGTTCAAAACTTGCTATGGTTCTTTCAGTTCGATGAAATCATAGGCACCAAGCTGTCGTTCTTCTGACACTTTGTCGGAGTTGAATTTTCCAAGAGGTCGGCGTTTACGTCACTGGTGAGTGGTGAATATAAAAATATCAATCCTATGTGATTTCTAGTCGGTTTCGCAGGGAAAATGACTGGGATGTACGTAATATAAGTTAATGTTGAAAACCATGTTCAGTTCCTGTTATGTCATAAACCCGTATTTCTTTACCTTCACTTTCCCGTTTACACAATTGGATCTCATACTTACAATCAATATCTACCCACGTTCTAGGGCAGATAAACAACGGACAGGTGATTCCATCTCCATTTGTCTGACACTATCACGTTTTCCTTCAAACAGATAGATATCTAGAAACATATTATGGGCAGAATAAGTCTCTTTTACAATCATAAACTCATTATGATCGTTCTGGTAGAACAAATGAAGAGCACGGTCAACTCTGAGCAATGCAAAATAACTTATTCGTGAACATTTAAACAATGAATAGCCCTTCTGTCTGTAGGCTATGTAGTGGATCTTACAGGCGCTATTTTAAAGGGTTGTCTGTGAAAATATCAAGTTTAGAACATTTGTCATTGTCCATAATGACTCCTAACTGCATGTGATTTAAACGGTAGTTTTATCTGCGAAATCTGCGAAAAATATTTTTCACATGTAGCAGGGTCTTTTTAAATAACTAAAGTTATCATCCCATGAACCTGTCAGCAGCGAATATCTCCAGGGACGCAGTCTAATAAATGGTCTATCGTTCATATATACTAATTGTAATGATAATATGTAATCAGGGTATATTACATGCTGATTACGACAGTCGTTTTGCTTTACGTTAATAAAGACCTCTCCTAAACTAATCTCGAAGTCTTCGTGTCCTTACATGGTGGCAGCGGTAAAGATTGACAAATTTGCTGTCGAATCAGAGCGAGAGAGTTGCTCAACAGTACTAATTTGTGAAAACAGTTCGTGTAGAGCTGTGTGACAACCTTTGTGGTGATGGATTCGTTGAAACCACCCGAACCGCTGAATTTGTCCACGGGTAATGTTAGCGAAAACTGGCGTCGGTTCAAACAACGTTGGGAGCTATACCGGAAAGCGTCAGGGGCTGGAGGGAAACCCGAGGATGTTCAATGTGCGCTCTTCCTACACATCGTAGGAGATGACGCAATTGAAGTTTATAACACGATGGACTTGCCGGATGGAGAGAGGGATAATTTAGATGCTGTTGTAGCGGGATTCGAGAGACACTGCAACCCCCAGAAAAATGAGACATTCGAAAGATATAACTTCAGTAATCGCAAACAAGGGGAAGGAGAGACTATCGATCAATACGTGACTGACCTGAAGTCAATGGCAGTAAATTGTGAGTACTCTGATTTAAAAGACTCATTAATTCGTGATCAGATATTGATTGGTATCAGAGATGATTCTCTGAGAACACGTTTGTTCAGAGAGAAAGACTTGACCCTATTAAAAACTGTCGAGTTGTGTCGTGCTCATGAAGTGTCGCAGACACAGTTAAAATCCCTCACTAGCCGTGCTGCAGCCTGTAACATTAATGAAGTACGGCATGATCGTAGGAACGTTGCTACTGGTGGTTATAAACAGTCCTATTCAAAACGAAATAAAAGTGCACCAGAGAGAAAGTTTCAGAGTAAACGTAAACAACAAAAAAATGGCCCAAAATGTAATTTTTGTGGTTATGACCAACATGCTAAATCTCGTTGTCCCGCGAGAGATAAGTCTTGCAATCGATGTGGGGAAATGGGACATTTTGTATCCAGATGTTCGCAAAAACGTGTACAAGAGGTCACTGCAGCTGAATATAAACACGACGATCCCGAGGAATATTTTTTGGGTCAGATCAAAGACGTGGATTCGCACAAGCCGTGGCGGACAGTTCTAGAGATGAACGGGACAGACATGGACTTCAAAATTGATTGTGGGGCGGATGTCACTGTGCTATCTAAGACATCTTACAATAAACTTAATGTTAAACCAAAGCTAAAATCTACATCTGTTGTGTTAGATAGCCCAGGTGGTAAGTTAAACTGCTTGGGGCAGTTTGTTGCTCGCTGTCACAAGCCTAAACAACATAAGGTTTACTTTGTGAGAGTATTTGTTGTTGAGGGCAAATGTGATAATTTGTTGAGCCGCTCAGCAGCGGTGAGTATGAATTTAATAGCTCGTCTTGATGCTGTTGATAATTCTGATACAACTGATGAAGCTTTTGGTGAACTGGGTTTGTTTAAAGGTAAACAGGTAAAAATTGTGTTACAAGACAATGCTAAACCGTATTGTGCTAATACAGCTAGACGCATACCTCTACCTCAGGTTAAAAAGGTCGAGGAAGAACTGAAACGTATGGAGCGTCTTAATGTCATTACTAAAGTCACTGAGCCAAGTGACTGGTGTTCGAATATTGTTGTGGTACCAAAGGGAAATGACAAGGTTCGCATTTGTGTAGATTTAAAGCCTCTCAATAAGGCTGTGAAGCGTGAGCTGTATACATTACCAACTGTAGATGACATTCTACATAAGCTTGCTGGTGCTAAAATATTCTCAAAATTAGATGCTTCTTCTGGGTACTGGCAATTAGCACTCGATGAAGAGAGTAGTAAGCTTACCGCATTCATCACACCGTTTGGCAGGTATCGTTTTCTGCGACTACCTTTCGGTATCTCTAGTGCCAGTGAGATATTTCAAAGAGAAATGTCAGAGTTACTGTGTGAGTTACCTGGTGTAGCTGTCTTCCAGGACGATGTAATTGTATTTGGCTCCGATATGGACGAACATGATAAAAACTTACAAAATGTGATGAGAAGAATTAGAGAGTCAGATGTAAAACTTAACAAAGCAAAATGTTATTTTAAACAGGAAAGCATAGAGTTTTTAGGACACCTAGTGTCTAAGGAGGGAATTAGCCCTCATCCTGACAAAGTTAAAGCAATCAAAGAGCTAAAAGAGCCAACAAATGTTAAAGAGCTAAGACAGGTCTTGGGTATGATAAATTATCTGAGCAGGCATGTTCCGTATATGTCGCAAATCGCCAGTCCGATGAATGATCTGTTACGGAAGGATGTTGCGTGGGCGTGGCTCAAACCACAGCAACATGCGTTTGACAAGCTAAAAGAGTTTATCTCACAGTCACCCGTGCTAGCTTTCTACGATATAAGCAAGCCGACTATTGTTAGTGCTGACGCGAGTCAGTATGGCCTGGGAGCCGTGCTCTTCCAAGAGCACAGCGACGGATTCAAACCCATAGCGTTTTGTTCGCGACGCTTATCTGTAGCTGAAGAAAAGTACGCACAGATCGAAAAAGAGTGCCTGGCGAGCACTTGGGCGTGCGAAAAATTTAATAAATACGTGTGTGGTCTGGAAAGTTTCCGATTGTTGACCGATCATAAACCGTTAGTTCCGCTCATCAACAACAGGAGTATAAACGAAACTCCGATTCGTTGTCAGAGACTATTGTTGAGATTGATGAGATATAATGCCCAAGCTGAGTTTGTACCTGGTAAGAGTTTAGTCGTATCCGACTTACTGTCGCGATGTCCATTGGCCCTCGGTAAAACACCCGACACTGAGCCGGAGGTCATTGCTTACGTTCAAGAGATTGGCGCAAATCTGTCTATCCGTGATCCATTTCTTAAAGAAATTAAACGTGAAACGGACAACGATGACGCTCTACAGAGAGCGATCTTATACACGCAGGCCGGATGGCCAAGATATATACAGAGCGTTAATGATGATGTACGTGATTTGTATTCAATCCGAGGTGAACTTAGCGTAGTCGATGGACTGCTTGTCAGAGGTACACGTATCGTTATTCCCATAGCCATGCGATCAACGATTCTTGATAAGATACATGACGGACATCAAGGATTGAGTAAATGTCGTGATCGAGCAAAACAAACTGTGTGGTGGCCAGGTTTGAACGAACATATTGAGCGACTTATTAAAAGTTGTGAATTTTGTCAAGCTAAACGTAGTGCACAGCGTCACGAAACACTGAAATCAACACCACTTCCTGACCGACCATGGCAGAAAGTTGGGGCCGATTTGTGTGACTTTAAAGGTAGTAGTTACTTGGTTGTAGTAGATTACTACTCACGATACATTGAAATCGCGCATTTGCCGCAAACAAAATCGAACAGTGTCATAGGAAAAATGAAAAACATGAAAAATCACGATGGGGCATACCCGAAACGCTAGTTAGCGATAACGGTCCACAATTCTCGTCGAGCGAATTTAAGGCGTTCGCTGATCAATACAAATTTGATCATGTGACTAGCAGCCCTCATTTTCATCAATCGAATGGTGAAGCCGAGAGAGCTGTGCGAACAGCTAAAGAGATCTTACGTCAGAATGACGTGTTTTTGGCACTGCTATCTTATAGAGATACACCTATATCCGCGACAGGATACAGTCCGAATGAACTGATGTTGTCCAGACAAGTTCGAACAACTGTACCCGTTTTGCCACAACATCTAGAACCGAGGTGGCCGAACAAGTTAGAAGTGTCACGAAATGACCAAAAAGCAAAGACTGATCAAACATTCTATTTCAACCGAAGACATGGTGCTCGAGATTTTTCTCCGCTGAACCCGGGAGATAGAGTACGCATGAAACTTGATTCTGATAAACGATGGGATCAAACCGGTATTGTTACGCAAGACACTGGAAACCCTCGATCGTACCTTGTTAGAGGGGAAAATGGTGGCCTGTATAGACGCAACAGAAAACATTTGCTTCACGTTCCGAGTAATTCTTACGAACAAAACTCAGGTTGTAATATAAATTCCCCGAATTCCGAGATTGTTCCAACTACTGAACAAATTCATGCTCAGATAAGCGACAATCCTGTAGAAGCTCAAGAACCTGTAGCTCAGACTGAAGTTGATAACAGGAAAACCTTCTCATTTGGTCGTGTGATTAGACCTGTAAAACGCTTAGATCTGTAAATGCATTTACAGATTTAAGCATCTGTGAATGTATTTGACTATATGTTTAAACATATATCATAGCGAAACAAGACATTTGTATTATGTCTAACAATGTTTAATATCTTTATGTATTCATAGAAAAATTCTATTGTTCTGTTATTACAGTGGAAAACTTTTCTTTATGTTCAACGTTGTGCATTGCAAAATCTACTTTGAGTAAGCTTAAAGGGGGAGATGTAATGATAATATGTAATCAGGGTATATTACATGCTGATTACGACAGTCGTTTTGGTTTACGTTAATAAAGACCTCTCCTAAACTAATCTCGAAGTCTTCGTGTCGTTACAGTTACTAAAAAAATCAAATGTATTATTAATGGAACTGTTACTCTATATAAAAAAAGAGAAGTTAAAAAACAATCCTTTGTAATGTGGTTAGAAATAATATGAGTGTTTTGGATAAGGAGTTTGCAAGGCATTTATTTATGTTAGACGTTTTTGCTGATAGTCAACAAATTTTCCACAGCAATTTGTTTATACATTAAAGGCATATTA
>JAVFBX010223227.1:0-11240 GCA_034783855.1 Mopalia kennerleyi | reverse complement strand
TCAGAAAAATAAGTATAACTCATTCGATTCTGTAATTACAACAAAAGTCCGTATTTTAGGCGCTAGTGCCTCTTTAATACAGGTTTAATATCCCCATCGAATAAAAGAGTAAAAGAGTGGCGGAGTTGGGAACTGCCACTCTTTGAGTATTCAACAAACAAGGCAAAATGTTTTTTGGCGAGGTAAGTGGCCATTCGGATTCAATATTTTATTACTTTGAGGCACACCTTATTTTTAAAGGCTTCGATTAGGGTTTAACGTTGTACTCTAAATAAGGCTACATTGCATTATAGACTATTAGAGATACAGACTTTTGCTTCCAGATATCTTTGCGCAAAAGAAGTTTCTTAAAAGGGTCTCAATTTCATTTTCTTGGCTCTGTTCTCTACTCAGATTGCCAGTGACACTCTTGGAATTGAATATAACAAGGTTTTTGTGAGTGAGACATCCACAAACTTTGTCCCTAACACAACCCCAACTGCAGGCAGTTTAAACACTGAGATTAACGGCCGTGCTGTCCAAGCGGCTTGTCTGATTCTACTGGAGAGATTGCGGCCGTTCCAGGAAGCCGACCCTGAAGCTGGCTGGGTAAAATGGGTCAACGATGCATACTTCAACAGAGTTAGCTTGTCAGCTACAGGATTCTACAAGTATTTACACATTAGAATTCTCTCATATATAATTGATTTATACACTGTTTTACCAATTTTAAGTTTGAGAAATAACAGTAAATGAGTATGGTGATATAAATGTGAATAATAACAAGGTACACTTATAAACATTCATTGAGACATTAACTTGTCGAAATTATAAAGCCTGTTAGTAAATTTACCATCGTTTTGACTCTGTTTCCCGGATTTTGTAGGTTTGGTGATTTTAACTTTGATTTTGCTACGGGTAAAGGTGAAGAGTGTATGTGTTTTACATATGGGGCGGCTTGTTCCGAGGTACAGCTAGATTGTCTCACCGGAGAACATAAGGTGAGTCAAATAGATATGTGAGGGGCCACAAACCAGAAATGGTATCGTACTACAGCAACTAGGGGAAAGTCGTGGCTTTCCCAAGTTGTACCCAGCTTTCCTTTAACAACAATGCTGGCCAATGATGTATACTTGGGATTTCATCCTGAATATGGGACATTGAAACAGAAATTAAATTAAAAATGAAAATAAACAATATGTTTGACTTAATACCCATAACTTACTCATATTTTTACAGAGAGCAGTTAAGATAATGGTGTATCCTTGGAAGACTTAAGGTTGAATTCGTTAGGACAGGCTAGAGATATGTTATTGTATGCCGGTTATTTTGTAAGTTATATTATTATATGACAATCTTTCCTTACAGTTGTTAAGAACTGATATTGTGATGGACGTGGGAAGAAGTGTGAATCCAGCCATTGATATCGGACAAATAGAAGGAGGATTTGTGCAGGTTTGTTTGTGGTCTGGTGGATATTTATAAAAAAAATTATTATGTCCGGGGGAGAGGGGGAGGGACAAAATTAGTCATGATCTCGAGAATGTCCAGAATAGTGTCATTGCCATCAGAGTAAAGTCATTTGGTGGGATCCAGACTGAGGTTGTTGATGTCGAACCAAAGGCCGCTGTCATAACCAATCATAAATTGGCATGAAGAAATTAACAATTTTAAGGAGATTTGAATTGGATGTTTAAAAGTAAAGCCTATTCCTGCACTCCTCGGGAATCGTTACGACCTTTCTTTTATCAGAGGGTATAAAGACATGATTTGTATATAGCCGATGGTTAGGGAGAGTACAGGGCAGCAAGAAAGCTTGTTAAGGGTGTGTCATGTTACAGTGCAAATGTGAGGAGATAAAATAACCACGAAATGATATTGATAAGAACTGTAACCTCCGCATACACAGATTTGTTTCCGAGGTCTTAGTTCGAATCTCAGCATACAAATTGTCTATCTCTAGATTGAAAATATATTTTGAATAATTGAAAAGAGAAAAACGTGTTTGCCTCCACCGGGACTCGAACTCGGGACTTTGGTTTACGGGCCCCAAAAAATATATATGTTTATTCCTTGTATTACTGTTTTATGTTTTTTATTGTGTCCTTTTCAGGGATATGGTCATTTCATGTTGGAGAATGAAGTATATACAGATGAAGGGAGGTTACTCACAGATTCTCCGCTGACTTACAAAGTGCCTCTGTGTTCAGATATACCAGCTGAGTTCAATGTGGCTCTTCTTAAAAACTCCACCGATAACAAAGTCATTTATTCGTCAAAGGTTAGTTTTCATGACACCGATTATTTAAATTGACTAAAGCCATATCTAATTATTTCACCATTATAATGTTGTGGCATGTGTATAACTGACCAACTCGACACAGCCTGGGTTTGTTGGTGGACAGTAACTTAACATCTGAAAACATATAGTGGAAAGCTGTTTCTTACATCATTTTAAGATTCTATAAAGCTGCTTGAACTATTATGGTAACAATTATGTAAGAATAACAAATTCAAATAAATACTCAGCGAGTTTCCGCATCTTTATCATCACTGCTATCAATCTTTATATTAAATCCAGGGTAACAAGTAAAACATTTTATAGACATTTCAGTTCAAATTGTACGGACAATATTGGGTTATTGTCAGTATGTTGTCAATATGTTAACATGTGAACTAGACTTGAAAAAACATTCTTAGTGCAACATTACCCAGTACCTAAAAGGTATACAATGAACTGTTCCTGGTATGTCGAAGACATATAGGAGAAGCACCCAGGCGTCTATCTCTCAGAGTTTTCAAGGTACTAACAAAACAGCAGGACAAGAAGACTATAATAAACTCGATTAAGAACTGTTTCACTCCAATTCTGGTCGTTGTCTGGAAATTATCAGTTATAATGAAGACTATCTACATGACCAAACTTATGAAAGCAAACCATTGAAAACGATGTCATCGATCTAACTAAACCAACACAGTAAAACCAACCAAGACAATTCCTCTGAGTTCATTTCGCCGTTAGTTACATTTTTTTGTCAATTGTCAGGTCACAAACAGGAATATATATATTTGTTTTGTATTTAATTGTCATCTACATTTAACCCTTTAAAACAAGATTTGTTTCTAGATCAGAAGTCCTATGTTTTATCACACAACTTTTCGATACATGTCCTTACAGACACTTATCAAGCTCAGAGGGTTCGCATAAAGTCAACAATAGCAAAGGTGGATTAATACCTGTGCATGTTATGGCTTAACATGTCGTCGAGTAAAAGATACTTATTGAATTTAACTGCGCTTTTTGTGTCATTTTCAGAGTGTCGGCGAGCCGCCTCTGTTGCTGGCGTTGTCTGCGTATCTGGCTCTGAGAGAAGCCGTCAAGTCTGCCCGGGAAGAGAAAGGACTGAAGAAGATGTTTGTCTTGGAGAGTCCAGCTATACCAGCTAATGTTCTCAAGTGTTTCTCGTGATTTTATAAATTAATAGAAAAGACGAGTTCTATTCCAACAGCGATCAACGATTACTTTAAAAGTATAACATTCAACATGCCAGAGAGGTATTACAGACATTTCTAATTCATTATATGTGTATCTAGGTCACATGTTAACTAGTATTGTTTTTTACTGTCTTGGCTTGATATTATAATTATCTTTTTGTATTAATTTTCAGCGTTTAGTTATAAAACACAAATCTGTATGTACATCTCAGTAAAATATATTTGAAGCAAAACATTTAAATAAATAAATTTACAACATATCACTCAAATCAATTAAAAACTCTATTCCTGAGCTATTCTATGTAAACATTTACTTATAGGATCTTTCGGCCCTCGTTCTGTGGGGCCGTTCTGAAATGAAGTTCGTGTTTTTCATTTATTTAATACAACCATCGTACGTGTCTTAAACCATTAAGCATAGCATTTGTTTAACTGACTTCAAAACGTTTCCCAATTTCCGTCATATTTTCACATTTTTCCTCTTAAATTTGTATTTTCTCATTCCGGAGTCTGTTGGCTGTGGATTTGAGGAACCATTCCTGCGAACTCATTAAGTTGATTGCCATCACGAGTGTCATTTGACATTTCTGCAGTAAGTTGCCACGGCTGTGGCTAACAGCTGATTGCTATTTACCGAGTGTTACAGTTTGTTTTCATCTCAGGTATCAGATTTGTATACCCAGCTGTGGCTACTGGCACGCCTCATGTGAGGAAAATAACCTTAATTACGATGTTAAACTCCAATCAAACAAACGACGAAGCTCTGTCTCACCGCTCATTTCCACGCCCACCTCATGTATCAGTTTGGCATACCTTGTTAATTTGCTATTTAGTAAGTATTTCAGTTGACTTTCACGTCTTATATATTATTCATTAAATCTCAATGGGAAATGGTTATCTGTATAAGACTTTCTGAAAATAAAAAAACGTTGTCAACTAATCATCGGATTCCTTGCGTTCTGTTAACAGTTTGTGATCGCTCGCTCCTCCATTATGTGTCACAAGGGCCATTTTTAACAACTCTTTCAATCACCGCTGTGCATTCACGTCTCCAAGACTTCTGCTTTTGTAACTTTTATTTGTAAAGATCTTTGTTTGTGTAATTAAGATTAAGACAGCAATGTTCTTTTAGGCTGATAACTTGTTTCGCCCAGTACTAACTCGCCTACCTTTAAAGTCAGAGATACCAGCTATTTCAATCCAGTCGTTCAACTGTTACAACAACGACAACAACCCAATGTTAAATACTCAACCCGCTTGGATAGACGATGTGTATCTGATCTGTTGCAGTGGATAAAGATGTTTATTTGCAACATGTTAATGATTGCGTTTAATAAATAAGAAGTTTGTGGTAAAATTGTAGTTCATTCGCGGGAATACGTCTACTTATTTATTAAGTATGTTTATTTGTTTTCATTGCAGTCAATCTATGTCCACGTCTACGCTATGCTCATGTCTATGACATGCGAGCATATATCTTTGTCACGACACGGATATAATTGAATCGGTCAATTTATTGAGAAAACATGGATGTTACAGTTATTGTAATTAGAAGTGAAATAAAGATGTTTGGCTTTAAAACATTGAATTACGATGGAATTGCTCTCTACACGTAATACATCATTGACGTTTTAGGAGATTCCTGAAAATTTATATTCATCGACCATGTACTCTGAAAACGAGTACATGCTAATAAGTAGCGTATATCATTTTCACAAAATGTACTCTGAAAATGATTAAATAATTCCAGAGGCGCCTGCAGTTATATTAGATGAATGGTCCCCTGAAATTACGACTGCTCAGAAGACTGAGAGCTCTATTTGGCCAGAGGGCAGCATATCTCACAGACGGGCGATCGGAGGTTGTCTGCAGGAAGGAATCATCGATCGAGAGTATCTTCTATATCATCTTCTCAGATACACGAGTAACAACGACAAGCTGAATTTATCACAAAGAAGGCAGTTTTAAACAGAAAACAACAACTGTAATTTATAAAGTAAAAACTGAAGCTTACGGGGAAAGAACTAAACCTCAACACTGAAATTAAGATTGCAAAAGCAAGAACACTTGCGTTATATCAATTTGACACTCAGATTGATAATAATCACTCATTTACGAACCTTAGTGAGCTTGTGCCTTCACGGTTAATGTAGGATGGGAGTCAAATGCTCCTTGTATTACTGTCCCCACTGTGTTGGTTTGCTCTACCAGGTGTTGATCCATCTAATTTACCACTTCTGTCAGGGCTGTAACGGCTCTAGTTATCCTTGACAGCTATGAAGCCATACTGCTGGTTGTTTTACAAGGTCACTTATTGCTTGTGGTAAATCGCAATGCTTTGTATTTGTGACCAATAGGATCCCTGCTATCTGGCCCAGGTTTGTGTTGGTAGGCATTTACTGATTGGCGACGGGTCTTAGATCTTGGGCTGGAGAGCAAGCTTTTTTCCCACACCAGTTTATGAAATCCCTGATACTTTTTAAGTTTATTATGGTGTAAAACCATTTGAACCAGAGAGTTAAGATCGTTCAACTTTTGTAAAACTAAGCGAGGGCCCGTGTAGGGCATGATCAATTTCGTGTTTACATCCTGCTCTTGGTTCTCTTGACGGTACTAGACGTAGTCGCCGCCGGTTCAACCGATTAAATTTCATTTTAGCTGGTCGTAATTTCCCTTCTAGCGTTAAGCGGATGCGTCAAGATGCCTTCTAACAACAAATAGTTTTTCACCGAGCATACGTAATCTCTTCACTCCTTTTCGTCAATGTCCTCTGGCGTTCTTCCGAATACCACCGAATTAACTGGGGAGGGTAACTTCACCTCCCAACATCATTAGATTAAGCGTTGCTATTGTCCGTTTAAATACAAATTACATATTGATTAATTGGTTAATTAATTAATTAAATTGGTAATTGTGTGATCGAGATGATTATAAGAGATAGAATTTATAACCTGTTTGGTTGTATCACAGATATTGAATTATCTTAGTGTTAATTAATTGGTAATTAATTGCTGATTGATTAATAGCTTAGATCCTCGTATTTGCCAATAAGTAGCGTATATCATTTTCACAAATAATGATTTATCTTTTCATGGTCCGAATTAATTGTTAAATAATTAATTGCGTACCCGTGTCATCAAGTTCGTAAAACATAAACGATCGAACTTACATACTGTTAATAGATAATAGGGTCTTATCTCGGTGTTAAAGAACCGCCTGTACATTAATTTCATAGTTATATCACTGATCTCTTAAAAGATAGTATAACTATATTTCTAGTTCCCCAAATAGTGGATTTGTATTATAAGTGTTGCAAAGGTTAAACAGTACACATCTTGACGTTTTATACTGTTGTAGGCAACACACGAGCAACAACAACCAAACAAATTCACTTATTTGATATTTTTGTTCGTAACTTGTTGTTATTGCTAGTAATTATTTTTATGACTTTAAAAGTAAAAATGCGTTAAGATAAAGACCATGTAATAACATCAATTGTCTGACACATATATTGCATATTAATGCATGGAAGTAAACGAACTCATTAGTGTGTAAGCCATAAGGCCAATACTTGTTGAATTATGGTAAACATGGATACTAATTTTATTGTTATTTTTTGCTTCTTCCCTATCAAGGTCAGTTTGGGTCAGTTTGGGTCAGTGTGACTCAACATATGATCTGTACAAAATAAACTTGTCTAAACTCAAGCTATGGGATTTCGGGCGTGTTTCATTTGGTGTCAGAAGTGGGATCCTCGCCTTTGGGTTTGACAGTTGCCCCTAACTAGATGTTGCTACCTCCCTGTGTCGTGGTTGTGCCTGTGCCTCTGTAGATGTCTTTACCCTCGTGTGCCGTGGGTGTGTGTTTGTACTCTGTGCGTCAGTACCTGCAATTATTATTAGAAGTCACTATCCAATTGTGCCATGGTTGGGCCAGTCCTGTGCTATGTTTGTGCCTTTGCCTTTGTATATATCACTAGCGCCTTGTGCCGAGGTTGTGTGTGTTACAAGAAGTCGCTACCATGTCTTGCCATTGTTTTGTTGCTAGAAGTCGCTACCTGGTACTAGGGTTATGCTTGTTCCTAAATAGATGTCACTACCAGTCTGCTGTGCCATGTGCATTCCTGTGGTATTGTGTGACGCGTAAACATCATTTGTGACTGGACGTTCTTATTTGATGTTGAGTGACTTCCCTGACATTGAGCATGTGTATGACTGGACGTTCATATTTATATGCTGTGACTTTTAACACATATGTGACTGGACGTTCACATGTTGTGTCGGACATTAACATTTTTGAATAAGTGATGTATTTTTTTCTTTTTTCGTAAGTATTTTTTACCCGTCACTGCAACAACTCCAGTGAACAGTTTTCAGCAACTGGGTAATGTAGGCATTATTTTATTTCATTGCAAAGTTTTTTTTCACATTGTGTGTATTTTTTTTTCCAAAGTCATTTTTTTCCGCGTTGTTATCAAACTGTTGACCTTGTGATACATTTTGCACTGTAATCGTGCTTATCACACATATTCCAGTAGGTATGTATCTCATTACAAGTGATTTGACATTCCTTCATACATTTAATCAAATGACAGTTACTTTAAGTTTTACACTGTGACTAAGTATTGATGACACATTTTTTTTTTACAAATGGAATGTGTTTGACATTCCATAATCGTGTTAATGTTTTTATGCTGTAACTGCTGCTCACATATCGATGTATTGTTCTGAGAGCCATTTTTTTGCCATGCTGCGAACGTGCGAACGCCATTTTGTTGCCATGCTATAGGGTGCGTTTAATTACATTGTTGTAGTTTATGTAATTTGTAACCATTCATTGATTGTTCACCATGTCTTCCGATGAGCTTCAGCGCCTTCGCGAGGAGTTATTGCAGGCGAAGACTGATGCAGCAGCGGCAAGGTCAGAAATCGACCGGATTAAACAAGAACAGAAACCGGAAAGTAAAACCGTGTACATTGCTGCACAGCGTAAGATTTCTTGTTTCAAAGGTCAGCCTAGTTCAGCTGGTGATCCAACAGTGCATGAGTGGATTTCTGATGTGAAGAGTCACCTTAAGATGAGACAGTTGAGCAAGGTTGAGGAGGCTGCTTTCATCCTTGAAAATTTGTCTGGGAAAGCGCGCCAGGAGATTTATGGGAGAGGTGACAGTGTGATGTCAGAACCTGAGACCATCTTCTCCGTACTGTCGCGAGTTTTTGGAGATGGTGATTCTTCTGCACAGCTGCAGCAGAAGTTCTTCTCATATCAGCAAGGCCCGGACGAAGATCTGCAGACATGTTCCCTGAACTTGGTGGAAATCTATGACCGCATGGCAAGTTTAGATCAGATGTTCCTTGCTAACCGAGATTCGAACTTGAAGAACCGATTAGCTGAGGCAGTTTATGATGAAAACCTCCAGAGAGAAATTAGGAGACTAAGCATGGAATCCCCTAATTTGAGTTTTTTTGATACTCGAGACCAGATACTGAAATGGATGGGGTCTTCGGGGATGAAACCTAGGAACATGAAGAAGGTTGTCAGTTGTCATGAAATGGCGGAGTCTTCTATCCAGGTTGAACTTAAAGCTCAAGCTGAGAAAATTGATTTACAGCAGAAGCTGTTGGAGCGTATCACAAAGCAGCTCGAGAACCAGTCATTTGGTGGGAGAAGTAGGACTCCACACAAGGATAAAAATGACCGGAAGTGTTGGATATGCGGTTCAACCGAGCATTTTAGACGGAATTGTCCCGAGTGGTTTGACCGGAAGAAGTTGGATGATTATCCTCCGAAACCACAGTTAAACTAGAGCTGTCTGCTTTGACGAGCCACAAGGCAGACGAACCTCCAAATAATGTAGGCTCACTGTTTGACAAAGTTGTAGGTGAGAGTCCCAGAGCCGTTGTAAAGATTGGGCGGAATGAATTGCATTGTTTGTTGGACACAGGTGCACAAGTGTCAACAATAACTGAAACTTACTTCAAACAGTATTTGCTTAGTGAAGGAGAGTTATTAGATGTGTCATCGTTCATTCATATTAGTGGTGCACAGGGTCTGTCTGTACCTTTCTTAGGTTATCTTGAGGTTGATCTTGTCGCTTTGGGTTATACTTTTCCAAAGATGGGATTCTTAATAGTTAAAGATCCAGTAAATACTCCACTTGAAGAGCGAAAAAGGGAAGTTCCTGGTGTTATTGGATCGAACATATTCAATCATATTGTGAAGACACTTGGTGCTGAGGAAGGAAGTGAGTTCTTGAAACAGTTGGTTAGATCAGGTGAAACTAACTGGTGTAAAGCTTTGGCTTTGTTCAGTGAAACTGCAGCACATAAGATTGTTGATAGTGTGATTGGCCGTGTTCGCATCAAAAGTGAAGGACCAGTTGTTGTTCCAGCTCGTTCGGTCAAGGTTTTGACAGGTAGTGTCAAGCCATCTGCTAAGGATTGTGTGTATCATGCTATGGTGGAGAGTCATGAAATGTCTTGTCCGTTGCCAAAAGGGTTAGTTCTAGGATGTAGTTATGTAACTGTTGGGACGTCTGGTTTAGTTCCAATCCAGATGACAAATTTCAGTGACAGTGATGTGTATGTCCAGCCAAGAACAAGTGTCGGTGTTGTTAGTTTGGCATGTCCACAGTCGAATGTTGAACTTAGAGAAGTAAGTGTTTGTGAGGTTATAGCTCAGGAGAAGAATTCCGTGTCTAGCGTCAAAGATCAGATCATATCAAAGATGGATATAGGGGAGAGTATTTCAAATTCACAACGGAAAGCCTTTGAAGATCTTGTGGTGAAACACAGTTCTACTTTCAGTTTGTCTGACTATGACATTGGTTATTGTGACCGTGTACAGCATCGTATCATCACCATCGATGATATACCTGTAAAAGTACCACACAGACGAGTACCACCTCACCAATGGCCAGAAGTCCGAGAGTATCTGACATCCGCTCTCGACAGAGGCATTATCAGAGAGTCCAGTAGTCCCTATGCATCACCAGTTGTTTTGGTACGAAAACAAGATGGCAGCCTGAGGCTCTGTGTTGACTATAGAGCGTTGAATTTGAAGACTCACAAAGATGCCTACCCTCTCCCAAGAATTGATGAAGCATTGCAAGCACTAAAGGGGGCACGGTACTTTTGCAGTCTTGATCTTGCTCATGGATTCAACCAAGTCCCTGTAGCTTCTGAAGATATTGAGAAGACAGCATTCAGGGTTGGGACAGGTGGACTTTATGAATACTTGAGGATGCCGTTTGGGCTTTGCAACGCCCCAGCCACGTTTATGAGATTGATGGATGGTGTGTTTGGAGACATGAACTTTCAGTCTGTATTGATCTACCTTGATGATATTTTGGTGTTTGGAGCAACCATGGAGGAAACTCTTGAACGACTTGACAAGGTACTAACGAGGTTGTCAGTTGCGAACTTGAAAGCAAAGCCGTCCAAGTGCCACATGTTTAAAGACAGTCTACGATATTTAGGTCATGTCATCTGCAAAGACGGAATCTCACCAGATCCAGAGAAAACCAAAGCCGTTCGTGAATGGAAGATACCAAAAACCGAGACTGAACTTCGTGGTTTCCTTGGATTAACAGGATATTACAGAAGCTTCGTTTCTGGCTATGCAAAGATTGCAACACCCTTGCATGCTCTGCTCCATAAGGATGAGTCTGGAAAAGCAAGAAAACGAGCTCGGCAGATCAATTGGAACCCAGAAGCGGACCAAGCGTTTGAACGACTTAAAGATATCCTGTGCTCTGCTCCACTCTT
>JAVFBX010223216.1:0-11240 GCA_034783855.1 Mopalia kennerleyi | reverse complement strand
AATCCCTAAAATCTGAAATGGAATTTGTCATTTTTTGAAATGGAAAATCATTGGGCCTAATGTCAGAATCAATTTCTAATGTTTAAGTATAATAAAAATAAATAGTTGGCCATTAAAATTGGATAAAAATTCAATAGGACACTAAAAAAACTGAATTTTTTTTAGTAAAAAACTCAATATTTGGACATGTATGAACCCCTGACAAGCTGTTTGTAGCAAGAAGATGTCAATGTACATGTAGTTCATAGAAATGCCAATACATCTATCCCTTCTCCCACACATTCAGCATTCAAGGTTACCATGGTAACTAAATAGTTAGCTGTAGGGCTGTTCTCATTGGTTGTGCTTATCGACTTGACAGGCAGCCTTGGAACGGCTCATTCTAATGCATTATATTCTGTGTTGAGACCATTTGAGAGGTTCCATGTAATGACATGTTTAGAGACATGCGAGCGATCCGACATTCCCAGCAGGACCAGCGCAGTAATTTGCGTCGCCCTAACACCGTTTTTTTCTTCCGCATTTATCGTTACCTAAAATCTTTGCTTTTACAAAATCATATTACATTGAATCTGACCTATGCCAGTACATGTAATTAATTCTGTACTTGTCATGATCGGACATCCATAATTAATGGTATCATAAGGCCATAGCGGAAAGGCTGATCTATTTCACCCAGATATTCAGTTCATTCCATGTGTAGATTTCATTGTACTCTGATTGCCATTGTATTTAAGTGATTATAACAGGAAGTGTGTTCCAAACCCAGAGTTAGCACAGGATGAATGTACATTTTCCAAACCATGTTGTGATCTAGTCTGTGTCAACCATCAGTTAAATGCAGGAGTCGCTTGATGTGGCTCCGGCAATTACAGGGGTGGTTTTTATGAGGTTTCCTCCCAAGTTTCCACCCCCGTGGGGGAGCGGGTGGGCCGTTTAACACCAGCAGGCCCTGCAGAATACTCCCTCGCCTTTCTCGGTCGATCGTTAAAGGCGAGAAAAGAGGAGCTTTCTGTTGCCCTGGTGTTCTAAGAGCTAAAGGGAACAAAAGCTGATCTGTTTGTACGTTTTATTTTTGTCTCCGTCGTCATATAAGTGAAATACCCTTGAGTACGACGTTAAACACCAATCAAACAAACAAACAAACAATCGGTTTGAATTCGAATTTTGACCAGATTTCTCTTGGCCCGTACAACATAAGTACGCATTAAATAATTTTCGTTTTTGCGGCATTATTTTAATTTATGAACAAACTTGATACCATTTAAAATCGAAGCAATCTGAATTTATTGATAAAAGCTAATTTTGGGATCTAGTGTCTCTTTAATGGTATTTCACTTATATGACGGTGGCGTAATCCAACAATAATTGACACTAACACAACCAAGATGTGAAGCGTTTCCATAATGTTGGAAAGTTAATTTTCCTCCAGTGCATTGTTATGTTAAAATGTTGAGTAAATAGAACTTTAATTATTATGTTCAGGTCCATCTCTGATAACATTTGAATTAATAAGGTCCATTTGTATTTACTAGAAATAAATTAATAAAACATCCATTTTACGAACAGCACCTACATTTTATGTGAAAAATGGCAAATTCAACAAAAAATGTTCTAGCAGTATTGTTAAATATTTGGTAGGGAGTGGAATTCTAAAATGTCGGGTTAATTCACTCCTGGGTTGGGAGGGAGGTGCCTAGTGCTCTTAGAGCTAAGGGGCAACATGAAGCCAATGTCTGAGGTACTTTGATTACTAGTATAGCCTGGATTTGTCTGGTCTTGTCTGTTGTCGGTGGCCCTTCCTTCACCTATTGGGCTAGCATCCTAGGAGAAAGCTTCCTGTGGCACTGATGCCAATGGAGCTAAGGGGTAACATTCAGCCGACCTGTTTGTGGTGTTCTTGTATAAATGGGTCCTGTGATTGTCCTGTAGCGTCGTACATGGTTTCCTTCACCATTTGTGCTGGCAAGCTGTCATATTAGTGAAATAAACTTAACTTTAGTATTCAACCAAAAAAAAAAAAAAAAAGCAATAGTTTGCTGTCAGAATCTGTGCTTACTGTTGAGTATGTAAGCTTGTATTTGACATTTAAAAGAAAGTACACAAGTGTTGTGAAATGTTTATCTACTGTCCCACTGATGCATAGGGATTATTTAATGTGAAGTCACTCACTTTGGTGTTAAATATAGTCCCACCGACCGATCAGTTTGCTCCGCACAAAGACCTTCATGTGTAACCATTTATGGTCGGACAATTAAGCTACATAATTTGTCAGGATCGCGTTTTTAAATGATTATATCAGTCCATCCACTAAGCAGCACATAATATTCACATTGGTCACATCGTGGTCAGACAAATGAAGAAAATTTACCCTTAAAGAAGGCCAACATGTTAAACTGCCATGGGCTGATAAAATAAAGTTAATCAAGGTTTATAAAACTCTATTTTCAACTCCTTTACAAACAGAACTCGGTTTACACAAGTTTCGATGTAAACAGTGCAGCAAAAGTAAGTCCCCCCCCACCAAAGCGTTATTTGATGTCTCCCAAAATATGTGCGAGATCACGATGAAATGTTGCACACACTATTCCAGTAATCCGGCCGACGCGGTATATCAAGGATTAACCTGCAGGTGCAGTTGTTCGCTAATGAGCATGCGCAAACTAGAAATCAATTGAATTTTGAAAATTTCATAAACCGATTCAACCAGATTTTCTAATGGCAATTCTTCATTTCATCACAGAATTCGATCATGTTCACTCTGTGTTTCGACGGCCAGTAATCATCAATATCGCATTAACTGTAGCCGTATGGTCGTCTCAAAACACCAGGGCACGGGAGGTTGTCTCTGGGTCTGAGGTGTGACAATCAGTTTGTGATGTATTTGCAGAATGTCTTGTTTTTGTATCCTGTGTTGCCTCTGTTTGTTGCCAGTGGTTTTGAGGATGATTTTGTGAAGTGGGCTGGCACATAGTGATGTGACTGAAATAACCTTAAGTGTGGCATTGAACCAAAATTAAACAAACAAACAAACCCTTCCAGCACCATTAATAACCTTCACTTCATGGGAGTAAAAATTAATAACATTTTCTGATATGAAACTAAAGTTGGAGCTTCATAAAATTTAACTTACCAGAAGTATACACGTGGTTTTTGTTTCAAACTTACAAAGTCCTATAACAATATGGCGTAAGTTGTTTAGCTTTTATATCATGATTTGTCTGGAGGACCACAGGGAAGATCAATATTATTTTGACTGTATATTTCCTCGTTAAATAAAGTTATTTATTTAATATTATTATAAAGACCAAAGTGCCTGCATATGCTCTCCCCCAGCTTGTGATTTTATCAGAAAGGATGAGTACTGTTTGAATTGCTGAAAGTTCATTGTTCACAGTAAGGAAATTCTTATCTGTGTCCGCTACCTCCTCACCATTGTTTGGTGTGAGTTTTTTTTTTTGCCTTAAACTTGAGCTCTCCCGACTATTGTTGCATCTCACATTTGCATCATGTTATTGTGCTGTCTGATCATCAATTGATATCTAGGGCTTGGGCTGGTAGGCTTTTGTTGACTACAGTTTAAAACAAACTTGTTATTATATTAGTAACAGGAATACAAATTCATTATTGTCTGTACATCAAAGTTCAGTTGGAACTTTGGCAGACGAGTTCTCTATGTCTGCTGCTATTGGACTATGTAAGAATTCTACACAGCATGAATTGATACAGTTTCAGAAATACAGAATTTGATAATTTGTCAAGTAACATTTGTCGGGCTTCATAAAAGTTGACAAATATGTACAGAAATTTAGAAAATTGTAGCTGTTAAAGGACATATTTTAACATGTTTTTTCTTGTTTTCAGTCCGCCAATGGCGACTCAGGCCTTCCTTACAGATATACAGGCCATGAACCCTACCTCAGTAGCAGCTCAACAAGTACAGGTCAGCTTCTTTTTTTCTTCACATGGTTGATGTGTGGTTTTTGAAACCTTCAAGGTGTACTATCATAACATTTATTGTTAGAGATAAATAGTTTATTGAAAAGCAGAAAACTAAACCTCACAAAACGATATTTATAAGGAATGATAAGAAAAACCAGGAACAGCTATGTAAAACTAAATTAGTAATGTGAAATACAGCCATAGTTTCATGCAGTATTATGGTCGGTTTGTTTGAAGAGTAGCAAGGCTTTCTTCACTTAGCATTATGAAAACACTTCACGCCTTGGTTGTGCCAGTGTCAATTATTGTTGGACTACACAACCGTGATATAAGTGAAATACCCTTGAGGCACAGCGTAAAATGCCCATCAATCAATCAATTAATTATTCATCAATGTTTTCTGTAACATGTCAAAATTGTCCTGAATTATTTTTTTCAGAATGTTGGTAAGTCTGGTAGCCCTATTCAGCAAGCGCAAGTTGTACACCATCAAAAATCCAATGTAAGTCAGTCGGCAACGACGGTGGGCCAGGGACAAACCACCACCATAATCCAGCCTGCTCAGGCCCACACTGGTGGCCAGCAACAGTCGTACATTGTCACAAGTAAGCGGGACCTCCATGACACCTATGATCTCCTGTATGGGGAAGAAGGCAGTCTGTTAAGTAAGATAGAGTTTGTATGCTGGGTGCCGTGTTCAGCTGATTCCTCTCCTATATGTACCATCATGGTCTATCTTCTCTAACCACCCACAGTCCATATCTGCACTCGTGTTTGACAGTTGAAGTGTAATGCACCGCACATGTTTGGAACTGTTTTCCTAACCTTGTTGTCATTCTCGCATTGATTTTGTAGCCGTTTTGTAACATTAATGGGAGACTGCCATTTACATGTATTTAATCTGACCCTAGCCCGAAATAACTGAAAAACTGTATTTATTAACATTAGAACGAAGTGAAAGAGGCTATTCTGAGATTTGTATTAAACAGAGAAGCTTGGCTAGGTGTCTAATGGTTAGGACAGCAACTTAAAAGATGCTCTTTGCAATGGAGCGACCCAAGTATCTTATTCAGCCATGGAGCTCGAGGCCTTTGTTCAGTGGTCAGCTTGTCAACCTCCTGATCTGCCATGCATTGATGTAGCGGTTAGAGTCCGTTAGTCGACTGTTAGAATGTGAGTGAGTGACACGATGGGGCTCCAGCAACCACGGGTTGGTTTAACTTGGGTTCCCTGTAGATTTCCAGCATATTTAAGTAATGCAAAGTAAGAAGTGGACAATCCTTAGTCCTATAAGTGAAATACCCTCAAGTTTGCGGTAAAATCCCAATCAAATAAATCATTCAGCAATGTTCAGGGAAATATACATCGAGTATCATGTTTTGAAAATATTTCGACTATTCTTAATTGTTCCTAGGTAATAATTAGTAATGCTATAACAACTTTGTACTATGTTGTTATTGGATAAAACTTTACTAATTGTTTGAAGTTTGTCAAAAACTGTTTTTGGGTTGATGTTCAGGACTTGCCTTTTTCACCTACCTCATAACGTTTGCTGTGTTGGATGAATAATCATTAAATAACACATTATTATTTAAAACAAATTGTTATTGGTTTCGTCATGTTTTCTGAATTTTGTAACCTCCGTCGTAACTGTTTTTCAGTGTGATAAAAATTTGTGTAAATGACTAACTCCTTACTTATGTTATTGTATAGAGATATATCAAAACTGTAAACTTAATTACCAATCATCCTGCCACAATTAATCTACATGTTTCCCCTTGAAACCGACATTTAAATGCATATAGTTGAAGGAAATGGTAAATCAGTTCTATGTTTTGAAAACGTAATGCCATGTATTTGTAAAACATAAAAAAAAAAATTTTCCAACTTAATATGTGAAAAATGCTTATCAAATAATTGATTTAATGATTTTTTTATTTTTTTATTTTTGACCTTCTAGCTTCCTCTTTGAATGACGAGCAACAACAAGACGCAGTGACCATCCAGCAGGGCAATGGACAGACTGTCTACCCACAAGTACAGTACCTCGACGGAAATGATCACACTATTTATGCTCAGGCAAATGGACAAATGTACGAGACTAAACTCACTAAAGATCAATGGGATGCATGTCTTAAAGCTGCTACGTAATCATGTCCTCTTGTCTCCGTTTCCAAATTTCTTTTCCCATGTTGCAGTCTGTTGGATGACAATTTTGTTCCATTATTTGATTATTGAAATTTTTCTTTTAGTATTTTTTGCATGGCATATGTATTCAAGTTCATTGAGTTTCTAGCTACAAATACTGTTTCCTATGTCAGCAGTTCACCTTAATTGTTGTTTATAATGCTGCTAGGATCTTAACCATTGCTTTATTCTGTTTCCTTTCAATATACACTAAACACTGTCAACATGACATCATTACATGGAGCTCCATCTGACCATTGTGCAGAGCAAATTTTGGTGGCCAAATGACTGGATCATTGCTTTATGCAACAGTTTTGAAGGTGTTTGGTTGAAATGTCGATTTAAATAGGAATAGTTAATATGTGCCTTGGGAGTGGGATGGGGGGAGAGCTTCCTGTTGATGGGTAACTCTCCATGCAAAGGGGTAATATGAAGCCAACCATTTGTGGTCTTTTTGTTATGCGTCTTGTGGTTGTTTGTTACCAGCTTGGTGGGCTGCCATGCGAGTTTAGGGGCAACGTAAAATCGTGTTAACCCAAGGTGCATGACGACACCCATTTGTTGCACCATAAACACTATCATTGCATTATCTTGTACTAGTTGTTTATTGCCTATTACTTCTGAGCTCCAATAACATTAGACAACATTGTTTTCCACAGCAACATTCACAAGACAGCAATGTCAGTCCATTTGCTGGGAGGTTGCCATAGATATAAATTCTATGAAGTGGCATAAATGAATGTTTGTGTCATTGTTTGGAGTTGTCTTATTAGAAATTTATTGAACAATTTAATTTATTCTCAACTCGTGGGGCCTTGACTATGATCAAGTAGGCAATTGCGCTGATGTCCATTTTCCTAAAGTCAAAATCTTTTTTTTCATTTTTGCCCAAAAAGATGGTAAAAACTTATATTTGAATTATTTTGTATTTATATATATATATATATATATATAATAGAGCAATATCATGAGGCTGAAAATCAACAATTCGTGTCATTAATGTGTTTCTCTCAAATGGTTGTTCTTATAGGCAGTCGACATATCCTGAATACAGCCAGACCACAATGTATGCCCCTGTCTCCGGGACATATTATCAAACTGCTGGCTCACAGGTGAGTTTTATTCCACATAGAGTAGCGAATGAAGGCTTTTAAATATATGATTAAATATTTGATTTCTTTTGGACTTCAGTGCTTAGAACTGCACCGTGCATTGTTTAACAGAAGTCAGAAAATTGTTATCTTTCATCATAAAAAATCCACTTCCCCCTTATTTCCATCTCTGCATTTAAAGTCTGAAATAAATAAATTTTGTACATTTTGGTTTTACAAATGACAGCTAATGACTTTTGATGCCACACTGATTTTGTACAGTGCCAACTATGAAACAGAAGGACTGGTGAACAGGGCTTATATAGTTTATTGTAAAATGTAGGAGTGATAACATTATTCTTTTAAAGCGATACTCCGGGCTGCAATAACCCCTATATCAATTGAAAGGTTACCATTAAATATTCTTAAATATGGCATCGACTTATCGTTTATTAATTTTATAAAATAACCTGATGGTTACAGATATATACCAACCTACAGACACTGGCAGCTGACATTATGTAGAGGACCTAAGAACAAGGTACATGTACTTTCTTTGCTCCCAGGAAATTTGTTCCAGAAATAGAGCAGAATCCTTGTTAAATATCTAAAAGCTTAATTGATGACGGCAAAATTAAGCGACAAAATACTGTGATCAAAGTTAGTCTTCCGTTCTTTGGAGTTAAATTACCCTTGCATTGATATACAGCACTGACAGGCGAAAAAGTTTAGTTTAAGGTATGTTAAAATCTGCAGGAACAAGGTAGGCAGTCTTCCTGGAAACGACCATAAAAAAAACATATAAACAAAGAAGCAAGTAGTTCTTAACACCACATTTGAAAAAACTTACAAAGTTTCACATCTGTGGAGAGTTTCTCTTAACACTTTACAGAAGTTAGTGTTTTCTGTTCTCTGAAGAATTCTCTCAGATTTCGGATACATATACATCTGTTTGTTGAACAGATACAAAAAAACAGATATTTGAGAAGATACAGTTGTTCGGGGCAGATGGTTAAATGACTGACGGACATATGTGTGACATTTGGATATCAAGAGAAGGGTAGACCAGATCTCAAACTTTAACAAGATGTGTGTTCCATTGCCATGCCTGGTGTCTGGATTTTAGTTGTGCTACTGCGTAAAAAACAACAGCAATACTGTGTAAGCTATTGAAAACTTAGCTTTTCTTTAAGATCAATTTATTATATACTCTACTAGGTAGTTTCCCTTATAATAAAAACCAAATCATACAAGTTGGCCAGTTATATTAAATTCACGGCCCCACAGAAACCACAAGCTTGCCTGTCATTTAAATGCAGCCAGATTAATTATGTTGTATTTTGTAACAGTCTACTAAAAATTATTTCACTTTATATATATATAAATGATCGTGCCTGATTATGCATGTTACTTAACGCAAGCTATATTTTGAACCACTAAATGAAAATTATGCAACAAACAAGATTCTATGGATTTTCAACTTCTGGATCTATTGATACCCAATGTTCAGTGCAAATACTGGGCCCATTTACAAGCTAATGAAATCCATAAAGTCTTGCTTGTTGTGCTAGAATTGTAAATGACACTCAAATCTGTCAATTATTAAGTTGAATGATATAAACTAAGTAGAATCCTAAACACTGAACAAGATATAACAGATGGCTGCCCCTTTTTCAACAAAATCTCAAATTCAAATTTCTTATACACAACACAAAAAAATATAAATAAAAAATTCCATCTTCAATTATGAAATATGAGAAAAAAAAGAAAAAAAATTTCAAATAATAATTCAAAAACCAGAATTCAAATAATAAATCAACAGTCAAAATATAAAAGTATTCCAACCAAAATTTACACGAAATCATAGATATAAAAATGACAATTCAACAAGCAGAATGTAAATAATAATTCAAGCAAAATTGAAATTTGACAAATACTTCAATCCACGTCAATATTAATTCAATCTAAACTTTAATTTACCTAACCCTATATTACACCAATTCATTTACATTATATATCGAAGATGCTGCACCTGAAGATTGGGATTTACTGTGTTATACATAATACAAAGACATCACAAACAGATTGGCTTCCTGTTGCCCCTTAGCTCTGAAAGTACCAGGGCAACAGGGTGCTCCTTCCCTACCCTCCACCAGAAGGGTATTTCACTCATATGACAATGGATTATCCCTTTCACAGTGTTCCTTGTCTTATTATGGTGGAAAACCGAGGGGAAACCTCGTAAAAACCAACCCTGTGATTGCCGGAGCCACATCTGCTGACTCACTCCGATCTCGTGAATGATATAAGCTTATTCAATAAGATTCAAGTTGTAATTCAAGTTCTAATTCAAGCAATACGAAAGCGCACTCGCTAACCACTACGCCATGGCCGCGGGCCCAGATTGGTGTGGTAAAAAAACTAACTAAAAAGCCAGCTTACCACCATCATTTAGGCCTAAAAAAAAAATGCTTTGTTTCCTCTAACGGCCTGAAAAAAATTGGGCTAGGCAGGCAGGACTTTTTTTTTATTTTGTCAATTTTTTTTGTGTAGATGTTGTACAAAAGAGTATATTATATCAACCTAATAAACATGTTTGCATGCCCGAAGAACATTCCAAAAAACGATTTTGCTATCAAATATGCCAATTTTGAAAGGTCTTTTGGAAAAGAATTTTTTTTTTTCTTTTTCCAAATTCTTTTTCGGAAACCCAATAAAAACTTTAGACTCGGAGCTAGTTCGTAGGTTCGGTCGGGTTAGAGGAAACAAAACATTTTTTTTTTAGGCCTTATTGTAAAGGAGGACCAGTTTATAGGTTTCCCAATTTATTTGCAGTGTTTATCTAAATTAGCATTTTGCTCTTGATTTTGACAAATTATGTCAATCCGATCATCAAGCAAGTTTGTTTTATTTTTAAAGATGCACATTTATGTATTTATGAAATCAACAAAGCGTCAGCAAATGTTAGGTTACCTCACAAAGTTCAACCGATTTTTTTTAGGTTATGCCAAAAAAGACCAAGCCCAGACCTGTAACCTAATGATTCATATTTATTTTTATTTTCAGAATTCTGGAAAGCTGTAGGAATATGAAATTCTTTGATGTTTCCTTCTGTCATTTTATGTCCATGGCTCATGTACAATCATTGAGGGAACAATATCCAGGTGTCAATTTTAAACAAAGTTTTCAAAACTAAAATTACTTTTTAAAAATACCTGAGTTTTATCCAAAGTGATTCATACGCTTCCTGGGGAGAGACTGCATACACTGTTTATCTGGACACAAGCCAAAGATATTCAACTTGTGTCTAAATGAACGCTGTACCTGAGTATTGTAGCAAACAATCTAAATGTCTTTTTAAAAATGCCTTAAATCTAACCTGATCTCAAATTTTATAAAAGTTAAAAATGTCAAGCTAGTTAGGGAGATGAGTTGTGGAGCCATGTTTTAAAAAATTACCTGCATGGAAATTCGAAAATGATTTGATTGGATGAGCCGGAGTCGCTCACGTTAGTTGTTTGTAGGCTTCTAAATATTTAGTTGGCCCGTTATATGTTGTTAGAGCCAGTTTAGTTATTTTATTAAAAGATAGGTTTGTCCTGCCATAATGCCTGGTCCATGGTAATCTCCAGTATTGTTTAATGATCATTTATACCTCTCTACCTGCTGTATTCTGGAGTATTTTGTACACATATTTTATGTAAAATGCACCAATAGGCCATCAAAATACACACAGAAATTAATATTCTGTGCTGTGCTGTAGCACAAAAATACACAAAATGGGGAGAAAATACTCCTAAAAAACATTTTTTTTTTTGCACATAAATTTCTTGAAGGGTAGGCAGGTCTCATTATTCAGGTCTTATAATTGAAGTCTTATAATTCAGGTCTGATTATTCAGGTCTTATAATTCAGGTCTGATTATTCAGGTCTTATAATTGAAGTCTTATAATTCAGGTCTGATTATTCAGGTCTTATAATTGAAGTCTTATAATTCAGGTCTGATTATTCAGGTCTTAT
>JAVFBX010223205.1:0-11241 GCA_034783855.1 Mopalia kennerleyi | reverse complement strand
TCCTCTTTTCTCGCCTCTTACGATCGACCGAGGAAGCCGAGGGAGTATTCTGCAGAACTGGCCAACCCGCTCCCCCATGGGGCGACAATTGCTTGAAGCGCTATTAAATTTTATCCTCTATTAGATGACGTTACGCCATGTTGAAGGTTTTTCTCTAATCAGATATTAGCAATTTTATATGGTGTTCATGGCTAATTGTCTTTCGAGCAACTGGCCCCTGAGCTCTAAACAAGATCCTGATAGTAATGGCTCACCTGTAGCAGGCGATATGTTATACATGTAGCTCTTTTTAAGATCAGTTACCTGTAAAGAACTGAGCTCTGAACTAGATCCTGATAGGTATGACCCACCTGTAGCAGGTGGAATGTTATGGCTCTGTTTAAGATCAGTTACCTGTAAAGAACTGAGCTCTGAACTAGATCCTGATAGTTATGACTCACCTGTAGCAGGTGGAATGTTATGGCTCTGTTTAAGATCAGTTACCTGTAAAGAACTGAGCTATAAACAAGATGCTGATAGTAATGACTCATCTGTAGCAGGCAACATGTTATGGCTCTGTTTAAGATCAGTCACCTGTAGAGAACTGAGCGCTATACAAGATCCTGATAGTAACGACTCACCTATAGCAGGTGATATGTTATGGCTCTGTTTAAGATCAGTTACCTGTAAAGAACTGAGCTATAAACAAGATGCTGATAGTAATGACTCACCTGTAGCAGGCGACATGTTATGGCTCTGTTTAAGATCAGTCACCTGTAGAGAACTGAGCTCTGAACAAGATCCTGATAGTAACGACTCACCTGTAGCAGGCGATATGTTAATAGTTATGGCTCTGTTTAAGATCAGTCACCTGTAGAGAACTGAGCTCTATACAAGATCCTGATAGTTATGACTCACCTGTAGCAGGCAATATGTTATGGCTCTGTTTCAGATCATTTACCTGTGGAGAACTGAGCTCTGAACAAGATCCTGATATTTAAGACTCACCTGTAGCAGGTGATATATGGCTCTGTTTCAGATCAGTCACCTGTAAAAAACTGAGCTCTGAACTAGATTCTGATAGTTATGACTCACCTGTAGCAGGCGACATGTTAGGACTCTGTTCCAATCCACTCTCCTCCAGCGAACTCAGGTCTAAGCAGGACTTCCATTGCTGGTGATTCCTTCCTATCATCAAGTAACGGCTAGATTGGTTCAGTCCAATCGGCTGACCACCTGAGACATCTGTGGAGGACTCGTGAATTGGGTCGATAGGCTGAACAAAAAAGGATATTATTTTTTTTAAAAGTGATATTATTAAAAAATAAATCTGCAAAATACCTCTTCTGATGTAATTTTTCATATTTACTTTAAGGTTTATTTTCAACAAAGTAATTAAAAGATTTGTTGACAGTCTGGTCTGGATTATCATAACATCACTGACAACAAAAACATTTTTTGTTTGTTTGTGTGATTGGGGTTTAACGTCATACTCAAGGTTATTTGACATGATCACGGATTGTCCACTTTTCCCTGTTCCTTGCTTAAATACAGTGGAACACCAGGCGGAAACCTCATAAAAACAACCCCTGCAATTACTGGAGCCACAACGTGTGACTCAGTCATATTACTTGACTCTAACACTTGTGTGATATATCGAAGCAGGACTAGTAGGCTGACAAGCAAACGAAAACAAGAGGTTTAGTAAACTCAACATGCAGTAATTATGGTAAACCCGAGACATTTCAAACAATGGTACGCAACATAAATAAATATACAGCATAAAAAGATTTGGTTAAAACATGCAACTAGGCACTATTGGAGAAAATCTTAATGCTAAAGGAGTATATTGGGCAAATCTATTGACTTCCATACTCTCCTTTCGTGACAGCCCTTTATTCAGTCTAAGTTGTCTCTACAAAGTGTTTAAAGTGTTTGCTTAGCTGCCTCCAATAGAGTTCTACTGTTAACAATAATCAGAGACAATACAATGTTAAAAACTCATATACAATTCATTCTGGTATGAAAAAAGTGTTCTATATTGAAGATTATATCGTGGCAATGTAGCTCCAAATATTTCCACATTTGTATGAATATGGTGGACATCCGGAGCCAGTTGCTAGAAATGCTATTACTAACCAACACCAGATTTAATGGTCAATAGATTGTTTGTTTGTTTGATCAGTTTTTAACTTCATAATGGCCAATAGAGGATTAGAGATAGAAAGGTGATCCTACAACACCTTCCATCTCATCTTCTCTAGACAAGGGTTTTATATCGAGCAACTCCATTACAACCCTTGTCTCAACAAGATATCAAGTGAATGAGAGATAAGAGATAATAATACTAGATCATCAGTAACATTTTCTATCAGAAGACTCCTACCATGACAGGTTGCCTGCTGACACTATAAGGTACCCCCAGGGGTGACTGGGTGCTCTCATTGACTGGAGACAGTTTATACACCAAGGCCTTCACATCAGAGCAAACCTGTGTAACAGACAACTGGAGTTCGCGTAACACAGTGTCCACGGAGAAACAAGAGAATACACATCCTTCTGTCTTCTGAACTGATGGGCAACCTGAACAGAAAGAGAACTCACACATTAAAGAAGCATAGAAACTCTACTCATCCCCTGTCAACGTCTGGCTATGGTTTTTGGCTATGGGTTTACTCTGAATTTCTTATTATTTTATCGATTAATTAATAGTTTAACACTATGATTAGGGGTACGCCAGCACTAAAAACCTACACAGAAACAATAATAACTGTTAAGTATATTGCCCTGTTGGAAAAAGAATGTTCCCTGGATTTCAGACAGTATAATCTTCGTAAATACTGTCCTTATCAAGATGGCGCGACTAGACAAGCACAGGATATACAACATACTGCGAAAAGTTTACCATAAAGTCATGTAGATGCCATTAGCAATGTTGTCTTTATCCTCACATCAACAGTCGGTGAAAACTCTCACTGAGCAGTGTGGGGCTTGTCATCAAACTTAATCATGTTAAATGTAATGATTTAAAAGAGTTACCTTTTTGAACACAGAGTTCCAGCCAGTCGATTAGGTTAGTCCAGTATTTCACCTGAAGGCAGCCTCTTTCACCAGATTCATATTTCTGTACAAGAGCTTTAAGGTCAGAGTCCTGTTGGCTATTAAACTCCACTTCCTGCCAAGACATACCTGTTAGACCACCTGACGGGGGAGGTACAGAGGGAAAGTCAAAGGTCTACAAACAAAAATATTAACTGTTAAACTGTCAGTCATTATAAACAAGGTAACAAATAATTTAGCGTTATGTACTTTTCAACGAATTTAGATTCACCCTTAATTTAACCCAAAATACAACTTTAACCCACATACTTCTGATATTCAGTGCAGCTTTGCTTGCATGTGGAAGATATTTAAAAGCAGTTTGTCTGAAATGTTAGGGAGAATCTGCACTCATACATGTAGATCAGCGTGCTAGAAAATCAGCATTAATCCAACAACTGTATCATTGACACAATCTTTATACAGGGAAACAGAAATAAGGTTGTTCAAATATGTATTCTGAAACTCACCTTTGGGCTCTCCTTAGCAGATGGTGACCGCGTCTTCTTCCTGAACTCAGAGAAGAGAGTTTGGAAAGGAGATGGTGGCGGAACACCTGATTTACCTGGTGACCTCCCCTGATCAGCTCCCTTATAACCAGACGTCTGGCGCTCCCGATCTCTACTTTCTGAACAACACAACACAGTCTATGTTCATAATATAATTCATGTCTTTTTTAATTCTGCAGGTTTTCAGCTGGGTTTTATCTAAACATCATTCCGGTCTATATCAGCAAATAATGTGAAACAAAACAAAATAACAAAGCCCTGACTAATAGTTTTGTTTTTTTCCTTTACAAAAGCCGCAAACATGATATCTGCAAATATCAGATATAATCTCTTGGTAACATTTCTTATGAAAGTTAGAAGAAGATGTTTCTTTCATCTGTAGACTGTTTTATAACAATAAGAACTGATTAAAGAAAGTTGTGTTTTAGTGTACTTCTGGGACAGGTAACTTTAATGATTTATAAATTGAAGATACATTTAACTCACAGACAAAATCTTAATCGTTAAACAAACATATTTGTTTGACTCTGAAAGGATTGTCCCATTCTGCTAGTGTATATAAATGTGTAATGTCCTTACCCATCACAGCCTTTGGGGGCGACAACTGTTCTGATAAAGTAATCGCTCTGAGCTCTTCCTCTAACTCCTGCTCACCTGGCACCTGACAGATAGGCATCGTTAAGAGGCGGTACTCCAGAACCATGTCACATAGAGCATGGTTTACAGCTTCCGTCAAATTTTTCTCTAGACTAATAAGATCTACCTGTCCTCGAGCCCACACACGGAATCGTATAAGTGCTGTTGGACCTGTAATAAATAAAGTTAAAGCTTAACTATACTTATTATCAAAGGATAAACAATTCAGATTTATTGCTTAAGTGATTGATTGACTGTGACACAGAAAAATCTACCTGTCCTCACCTCTGGGTGTTTCTTTGTTTGTTTGTTTGATTGGGGTTTAATGTTGTACTCAAGGGTATTTCACTTATATGACTACGGATTGTCCACTTCACACTGCACCTTGCCCTATTATGGTGGAAAACCAGGAAAACCCTGCGATTGCTGGAGCCACAACATGTGACTCGCTTATATACCTGATGGTAGATAGGCGGTCTCAATCCAGTGATCGGTACATCAAAGCAGGTTTAGTTTTAGTAAGCACACACGCTACCACTAAGCCAGGGCCATGGACCAATGCTCATTCTGAGACAGTTATGTGATGATCAACAGGATAAAGAAATCAACAGACTGGCACTTAACTTAAAATTTCATTTTTTATTTCATTCCATAAAAGGCTGAAACATGGCTTAGTTGGTCATGCAATGGATTCTGAAGCCTTACAATGTTACCACTTAACTTGTCCGACAGTTTAAACTAGTTCATACGAAAATGTCTTATATGTATCTCCACTTACCTGGTCCAGTGACCTCAGCAGGATCATACACTGATGTCTCAACCTGTTTGCCCAGTGTCTCTTTATCTATATACTCCATGTAAGCTAACGGAGATGGCTTACAACAGCTAAACAACTGCTTCATTTTCTGTTGTCCATCCACCAGCGACAGACCAATGACTGCAATGCCTGGCAGACAAGGAGGAAAAACATGAAAAGTTTATATTGAAATTCTCAGATTTATTTCTGATTAGTAATATGTCAAAACAGTTTCAGACCCTGCATTATTATACACTTAAATTTAAGAGTCACGCCAACCCGCTCCCCCACGGGGCCCTAATAATTTGATTTGATGAACTCTTTCAATAGGTTGGTTATCAAGTGTATTGTAATGTTTATGCTGCATGGCTTTAATCCTTGTTGGATGTTCCATAAAGAATTTGTTTTCTGAGCACCATTTCATTATATTCGCTAAGTTATTGTTAAAACTATTTTCCGATACATTTTTAGATGACTGATATAATGTTGTTGATAAATCAGATATGGGCACAGTTTAGTGTGGCAATAACTCCTTAACACACCTTTGCCCCCTGCCCCCTGGGGAGTGTTGTAGAGGAAGACACTACTCTCAGGTATGGCCTCTGAGCAGCCATCAACCATGTCCTGAAAGTGATTATCTCTCCTGTTGTCGTTGTACTTTGGTACATTTAAGAACTGTAGATTTTGTCGGAGATAGTACATAAGGGCAAATAGTTTTAATGAGGCTGAGCTAGGAACTGTGAGTAATAACTGCATGTTAGGATGCTGGCCTGGTTGCTGGATAAACTAAAACATAAAACATATATTTAAATGATAAAATAAATATACTTTTGAGGTATTATGTTGTTTGCATATTTGATTTATATCTTGACAGATAAGCCCAATGGGTGAAGGATACCACCCCTGTCATCATGCTCTGGCAACAAACAGTGACAGGACAGTCATAATACTCAATACAAAGACATCATTAACAGATCAGCTTCATGTTGCCTTTGGGCTCTGAGACCACCAGGGCAACAGGAAGCTCTCTTTTAACTAATCAGGCATAAACTTTTTTCTTCTTCTGGAATAGCAAGTTACATTTAAAATTATGTACATGAGAGCAATTTGGGATAATAAAAAGGTATGGATTATTTGTTTGTTTGATTGGGGTTTAATGTCGTACTCAAGGTTATTTCACTTATATGACGACACAGTGTCCACTTCACACTGTTCCTTGCCCTAGTATGGTGGAAAACCGTGAGGAAACCTAGTAAAAACCACCCCCGCGATTGCCAGAGCCACATCTTGTGACTCACTCATATAACTGAAGGTTGACAGACGGACTCGATCCTGTGAACGGTAAATCGAAGTAGGCGTTAGAAACCGTGCTCACTAACCACGACCGCGGGCCCAAAAGGTAAAGAAGATGTATTGTTTTTTATGTTTAAATATTTAACTTGACAGCAATCACAAAATTTATTTCTTTGAGACATATATTTGTTTGATTGGACTATTTTACTTTTACTATTTTAAGATGACGGATGATACACTTATGGTGAAAAACCTGGTAAATACTATTGTCGGGAGTTTCCAAGCCATATCATGTGACTCCCTCATTTACTCTTTGAGATGAAATAGAATAAATATGTACCCTAATTTTGATAGAAATATTGTTATAAATGGTTCGGTTGTTATTATTACCTGTTGATAACTTACCTGTACATCATCAGCTGTTAGTTTACAATTTGGGTTTCTAGATAGCATCAGTGAGATCAAATCCAGCACTGCATCGTCTAATTTCTTCTGTAAGATTTGAATTAATTCTTCTCGGATCTCAAGACCTGGTGGATAACGAGTAAAAATTGATATCAAAAGCTGTTTAATGTGAACTACTCGAGTTGCCCATAGAAACTAGAAATAGCTAACTTAAAATGGGTTTACCTGTCTCTATGCGGACCCAGCCGATAGAGAAAGTGTCGGTTTGTTGTGGTTAGACTACATCTGATACCAAAGAGAGGCTCTTCCTGATTTGTAGGCAAGCCACCGGTTAATGATTACTGGTCATGGCATTCAGATATGAAATTGCAAAATGTGAGTTATTCTTGAGGACTGTGTGTGTTGCAGCAGATGCAGTATATTGGGTAAGTCATAAAGCAAAAAGGCTGTGTGTATTTGGTTGGCAAAATTATTTAAAGTTTATATTCCAGTGTAAAAATGAGCCTGTTAATGGAAGCTGAATACGAGTTATACCCCTTGTCCTATTTATATACATGCCTAGATTGACAGTGATATAAACGGGTCACCATGCTCTCAACAGCATGTCAAAGGTTAAAGTAGTGGTATTACCAGGGGCAGCGATTCCATGGACTGATAACTCCACACACTCCTCCTGTCTGGAATCCATCCTAATGATCCCTGAGGATCCCACAGAGACACTGTCTGCTTCCTTCTCCCCTGACGTCGTCTCACTGTCCTAAATACAGAGAAACAACAACTACACAATGATACTTTTATTAACTTGTATAGGTAGTATCGAAAGTGAGTTAACCACAGGCACCCTGCACTGGCGTCCCTTTCTATAAGATTTTACGAGTAAATTATAAGACATTTGAAATCAAAACTTGTTTTAGTCAGAATGTCCAAATATCAGTTGACAAAGACTATTGTGTATTTTATTTATGCACATTTTACATATACAGATGAAGCATTGAATGAAGATCTGATGTCAGTTTGTTAGAAGACGCTTATAAATTTTGATATTTTTAGTCTGTACCTCATTTCCGAGCTATTCTCTTATTAATTTGACTATAGAAAATCTTATGTTCTGCAAAAAACTTTAATCATAAGAGCTGACCTCTGCATCCTGAGTGCTTTTACTGGTAGTGTCTGTCTTACGCCGATCCACCAAAGACCGTAGAGAAGAACTAGCTGAAACTGTAAACAAAATGGATGACTACAATACTCAAAAAAAGAAATCAGGAAAACTTTGTCTTTCTTCAATATTCAAACCATCATCAGGGATATATACAGAGGAAATGACAAGATGTGAAAACTCAGCAGTCATTCTTATACAGTCTCCTGGTCTGATACTGGGTCTTTTGATCTGTTGACCTTAAATTGAATAAACAACAAGATATGCATGTTTGGTTTCTATATTTTGGTTTATTAAACCATCATCAGAAATCATTCCTGATGTTGGTTTAATCAACCCATATAGAGAAACTAAACATGGGTATCTTAATGTTGAATCACATAGTTCAACTAGTCCGATTGATTGATTGTTTTTTTTTACCAAGATTTCAATAAAAACATATTTTTATCTTTAAAATTATTAAACAGTTTAAAATAATAAACTACCTTGATAGTTTATTTTATTGATATTCAAACAAATTTCTACTATTAAAAAAATATTTGACTACATATAATGCTAGCCAACTTGAGTGACACAGGCATATGCACTTGCACAATAAATGAGCAAATCCGTATGTTTTTTTTAATATTTCCAAGATGACATAGATATGTTTGGTTTAGTTTTTTCTAAGATTGTTTTTAGGAATCTGTTAGAATGGCTACTGACCAGCATCTTCCCCGTCTCTGGCCACAGACTCCCCAGCTATTGTCTCCGGCACATTGGCATCCTGTAATCTGAAGAAACATCACACACACCAGCAGTTAAAACATATTATACTCTAATCTGTATTTCTTAGTTTGCTTAACTGGGAATTTGTGGCAAATCTAAGATCATTATGAATAAGTCGAGCTGTAGGCAACAAATGACACAGCACACAGAACAAATATAAAGCAAACAGCAACAAAAATGAATGAAAAAAACAATCTACAGTTCTAAACAACAATCAGGTTTTAATTAACTTAATTTTCTTCCACTTTCTTAGCTTACATGTCATTTATCATGGTTGTAACAATGCTTAGTGAAACTCCTTAACTATGCAAATAATTATGTTTAATATTCATTTTACACAGAACTCTTTATATGTAACACTTTTGAAGTTTTGGTGGAAAAAAGACTGACAACATGACCTGTAATCTGAATCAACACTGTAAGCATCCAATTCACATATACCTAAACCACACTTATTTTTATCTTTTTTTCTTTGCATCCTCGCTTGGTGTTCCACAGATCCATGACAAATTTTACTGTATTTACTTTGAGTTTGGGAGGATAGTATAGTCTTGGTGATTATCAAATGATGTATGACTTTTACCTGAGATAGAAGACATTCTCTGTGGCATTTTCTTTACTGACAAACATATTCTTCCTGTTATTCACAGAGAAAGCAATCAGTCGAGCCCGTAACACCTGTACACCTGAAGAACCGAAGTACAAGTCATATTTTGAGCCTATTAGGAACAGTATTAGGGAAGTACTTACATCTTTGAGAGCGGAACTATTCAAAATTTGCTTTATACAAAAATATTAATATAAAATGTTTTTTGTGTATGAAAATTGTGTGATAACTTCCATACCTCTGGAGATACCAGGTCCTCGGGTTGGTCCAGTCTTAATCCGCGGATGTAGAAGGAAATGATGTTTAAGAACACGTTCACAGGCAAAAAATCCAGGTTTTAATTTGAGATTGTCCATAAGACAGACCTGTCCTTCCGCATTGTAATCATCATCTTCTTCAAACTCATTACCTGTACAGATAAACAGAAAACATCAACAAAGATTGATGGTTTAACTTTGAGATTGTCCATGATGCACACCTGTTCACACATGTTATAATCATCATCTTCTTCAAACTCATTACCTGTGCAGATAAACAGAAAAACATCAACAAAGACTGATGGTTTAACTTTGAGATTGTCCATGATGCACACCTGTTCACACATGTTATAATCGTCATCTTCTTCAAATTTATTTCCTGAACAGGAAAAACAGAAACTGCCAGATTTTTTTTTTTAGATAATCCACATTTGTTGTTCATTTGGCACATCAAAAACTTTCATATAATAGCAAATTTCTAATTTACCTGAAGTAGGTTGTTTATGTTTAGTGACAGAATCTCTTCTCCAGGTAACATCCTCGTCAGCTTCAGGTACTAAGAGAGGGTTACACATTCTGCTAGCATACAAGTCCAGCAATAACATGTGCTGCAAGAATACAAATAGTTTACATTTATACAGTATACAGTCTTTAATACCACACCTGGATGTTACATACTATTTTAACTGTTGTTTTTTGTGTGAAGTTTTATGAATGGCGGATATCAAACTGTGACTCAAATAATCTTGTACTAAAGGCCAGAACATTTATTTTAAAACTTTGAATTGTCAGTGTTTTGGCGATATAGTAAAAATTATCTTAGTTTCTACAGCTTTCTGTCATCTTCTTTACAAATGGTGATCTGAAACTGGCTTATGTGCCACAGATGAAAAATACTCATAATCATGCGATATTCTTGAGTAAGGTTTTATTTGTTTGATTGGGGTTTAACGTCGAACTTCAGATTACACATTGCCTTATTACAGAGGAAAACGGAGGGGAAACCTCGTAAAAACCACCCCCGCGATTGCCAGAGCCACAATGTGTGACTCGCTCATATACCTGATGGTCGACAGGCGACTCGATCCGGTGAACGGTACATCGAAGCAGGATTAGGAAGTGCCTAGCTATGACTAAGCTATGGCCATGGCCTTTTAAGGTTTTAAACACGAGTCGAACAACTATTTGTTCAGCTTAGGTACACAAATAACAAACATTGCAATGCATTTGTTTGTTTGTTTATTTGATTGGGGTTTATTGCCGTATTTAAGGTTGTTTCACCCATATGACCCATGGATGAAGGACATCACCCCCGATACCACTAGAGGCAAACAAAGACAAGAGCAGGAGAATCAGAGGAACTGATACAAATATACCACAAACAGATCAGCCTTGAGTTGCCCCTGAGCTTCCAGAGCCCAAGGAATTTGCTCCCTCCCTACCCCCTGTTAAATGCATTTAAATCTTAACCTACTACTTACCTGATTGACAATACGACAGCTATGTTTGATATTCTCCAGTATTCTATTAAAAACCTCTTTCTGATGTGAAATATCTTCGTCATCTGCCATCTTGTTATCTCTGTTTATACAAAACAAGGGTAAGAATTCTAATGTACTAATCAATATTAAGAACAGACAAAAAGTTGTTAAAATTAGTTTAATTAGGGGTTCCAGCATTTAGCTGGAAGCCCTATTGTTTTTGTTCGGTTTATTTTTCTCATTATTATTATTATT
>JAVFBX010223183.1:0-11244 GCA_034783855.1 Mopalia kennerleyi | reverse complement strand
ACAGAAAGCTCCTCTTTTCTCACCTCTTACGATAGACTGAGGAAGCCGAGGGAGTATTCTGCAGGACTGGCCAACCCGCTCCCCCACGGGGCCTGTCCGCTATAGAGGAACATTGTTTACCAAACCGTATTGGTGGCGGATTGGGAGGGAGCTGACTGTTGCCCTGGTGCTCTTGGAGCTAAAGGGCAACATGAAGCGGATCTGTTTGTGATATCGAACTGTATCCTGTGTTTGCCTATCTTGTCTTTGTTTGTTGCTAGTGATATCTCCTTCCAAGTTCACCAATTGTTTAGAATGCCGTCATCTGGGTGAAATAACATTTAGCATGATGGCAAACGACCCCAATCAAACAGACACACAACAGTAGAGTGTTGTCCTAGCCACGGACAGCTGGTCTGAACCCCATTGGAAGCTGACCATTTATTGTTTTTTTCTCCACAATTTTAAAAATATGTGTACATTCGATTTAATGCATTTATTATTGCATTGCCAAAAAACTATAAATACATGTACATTGTTTTTGACTATTGAGGCAGCAACTCCATGTATTTTCATAAATAGATTAATTTTTTTGCCACTGTAATGTTGGAACTGTTGAGCATGGCATAAGGTAACAATACATCCATCATTTTGCTATAATGAAATACAGTATATGCAGGGGATGATTTGTGACAAATTTCTGTACAATTGATAAGTTGGAGAAATATAAGTGACCATTGAATCCAGTAGTCATATATTAATGAAAATACCCATAAGCACCAAGGGCTTAGGCAGACACCTGTCCAAGTGGACACCCTGAGGTGAACAATTGCCTCATTTGGACACCCTGTTTTAAGAAATTTTAACATGCAGGAGATAGGAAAACTGTCAAAATTGTACACCCAGTTATTTGGAAAGTGAAGCCAAATGACCAAAGAGAGCCCTGGTTACTAGCTATTTTTTTACAGGTTTCTGACCTACCGACCCTTACAAATACGACAGCTTGACAAAGCAGAATGTATATTTGGATATTAATTAGTTCATTTTAATGAGGATCTGATGATTGATCATACATATATAGTTATTGGCTTCTTAACTCTAATATGAAATACATGTACTAAATCTTTTGTTTTTCAATCTTTCATCTCATCTGCTGTACAAATTTCATTTGATTTAAAATTTACCGTAAGTCACTTTTAATTTGTCGGAATGAAGCACAGAGTATACAGTATCCCATAATTCTACACCTGCTGGTGTGTATTAAAAGTATTAAGAGCCAAAAAATCGATTAACTGAACCAGTGGACTATTAGTTGGATTAACAGGAAATTTATTGAATTTAAATCTATATACTTTTAAATTTTCATTAATTTCGAATCTAATCCAAATACTTCAGTAACCTTAAGTGTATCATTGTGTTGGTGGTTTGTTTACTGCTCGGGTCCACCAGCCTGTTATAAGTGAAATACCCTTAAGTCTGTTAAAAGCTAATCAATTAATCAGTCAGTCTAAATATTTGTTTCATTTGCTTTTTGAATTCATTATTAACTATCGCAATCAGGGCACTCAATAATAGAATTAGAACTGGTGATCAGAGATGACCTGGCAATACATGACATTAACCAATCAAAATTAAGTGCCATTTCTATGTTAAGTTAGAATTGCATTTAAAATTCAAAGCTTGATTTCAAAATATTAACTGATCAACATATTTTCCCTTTTCACTGCGCCTATCTCTGATGTTTCTGCCCACTACCCATTGTTGCTTGCTGTTCAAACTGAAGCTAGGGCCGAGGACTACAATATGTAGACTAGTCTCTGAACAACTGCCCACGATTTTAACCCTGGTCGTATTGATCGTGGGCAGCGTAGTCGCTAAGCGCCCGGTCACATTCAGTCGCTAAGCACCCAGTCACTTATCCTCCCACTGGGCTACTTTAACCACCTTCATTAAGCCGGTCTTGTGTCCTTGGCTGAATAAGGGACCATATATAATTTTCAATGATTTGCTTTGCAAGGATTACGAACAAGTCTGTTAGATTTTGAACAGATAGAGTACAACACAGTACAGTCTAGAATAGCTGGCGGCAGTAAAATACCATTCAGAGAACTGTTGGTTTATTTATTATTTTTATTCCTGTTAATACGGAAAAAGGATTTGTGAACAGGTATTACCTATAAAGCCCAACATTTTACACAATCCATCCAATCAAAACATTTTGCCTTAATTATGTCAAACCATGCTGAGCATTATCGGTAATATCTGAAATAATATTTTTTTGTTTCTTTGAGAGCAGCTGGCATTTGTTAGTAAGCTTCCTGTTGCCCTGGGGCTCTCGGAGCTATAAGGGGCAACACAAAGCTGATCTATATGTATTGTGAAGGCCTGTTGCCAGTGCAGACCTGCCTACATGTACCTATTGTATTTTTGGAATATTTTGTCCACATTATTTATGCTCCATACATAAACTACTTTTAACACACGAAGTGCTACTCAAAAAGTAGATACATTTATTAAAATATCCAATTCTGAATCCATGCAAGCAAAAATAACAGGAGCAGGAACAGAAAATACTCAAAAAGAAATTCATTAAAGAGGAAAATAAACATTATGATCAGAAAATAATCTGAAGAAGAAAAAAAAGGGGCCAGTAAATACTAGAAAAAGATATTTTTAGGAAATCCACAAAATAGTCAGAAATTACTCCTTAAAAGTAATTTTTGTTTGTACTTCAATTTCATTCAGGCTAGACAGGTCTGCTAATGATGTCACAAGTGTGTTCACTCACCCATATGAGTGAAATAACCTGAAGTACTAAATCAATCCCCAATCAAACAAACTAACAATATTTGAAGACATGTGCACTTGCTGCAGCTTGTAAAATTTTGTTTATGACCAGTCCTAACTTCTTTGCTTGTTGTGACAATATTACATCACGTAATCAAACAGATTTAGGTTTTCTGAGAAATGTTGATGCTTTCCAACTGAAAAATCCATCTTCTGCCTCCCAGACACAATTTCCAAGTCCTTTAAATACTGTAGCTTCCAAAATAGCAGGGTTCGAATTTATGGGTGGATAGGTGCACTGGTGCACCCAGATTTTGCATAACCCAAACAATTATACCAACAAAAAATTATATAATGGCGTTGCAGTTACAATTGAGTATTGATCAATAGTCTGACATTTTAATAAGAAGTGAGTTTCTCATAAGGCATATACCTGTTTGATTGAGTTCATTTTGTAATGTGTAGTTAATCAATTACCTGTAGATTGGCTCATTTACATATGTCTGCTTGATACTTAACTATTGTCGATAAAAATTATGCACCAAACACATGTGGTGTGCACCCAATTCAAAATTGTGGGTGCACAGTATGCACCCCATTTTTTTGGTCAAATTCTACCCCTGAAATAGTAATTTTATGGAGGAATTTGAGGTAATTTAGGGTAAATATTAGTCACATGTTAATTTTTGCTCTCATATGGTATTTTTTAGCTCTATAAAAATAATTATATTATGCAATATTTTTTGCTCTACAGTGTACTGTACATGTTTCTGTACATATAGTGTACATGTAACTGGAAATCATATCTCACCCATGTAAAGTGTGGTTCCAATTAGAATTTAGTGACAGATTTTTTGTGGAAGAAAAAACAATTATTATACAGGTTATAAATAAACCACCTCTGATTGGTTCATTCAGGGTCATGTGACATGTGTGTATCGTAGACACCCCCTGGTCATGTGAGTGACATAACCTAAAGTACAGCATTAAACCCCAATCAAACAAAAGTATCACAACATCATAAATAATCTTACATTCACAGACCAAGTCAACACTCAATTGGCATGTACATGTAATATTCACCCAATTTGGGGGAAAAAAATCCAGTGTTCATTTCAGTTTCTAAAAATAGCTAGAAATCTCCTGACAGGCACTTTTTATTAATACATATCATGACATTATTATTTGTTTAATAAAACACCTCTGGCTTTTTTACAAAAGTGACTTTGCTTTGGACATTGATGTTGACCCAAAGGGAAAATTTTGACCTCAGTTAATTTAGCATCTTGGCAAATATTTTTCCTTTGCTTCAATATCACATAATAATCACCTTGTAAAAAATCCATGACTGTATAATATTAGATGTAGAAGTAGAACACTGGCCTTGCTAACCAGAGATCCCGAGTTCAACTGAATCTCAGTGGAGGCAACAGCCAAGCTAAATTTTCTTTCTCTACATTAAAAATACATAAACATATGGGGAGTGTTGAGAGGGTGCTTCCAGTTGCCCTGGTGCTTTTCAGAGCAAAGGGGCAACAAGAAGGTGGTCTGTTGTCACAGTTTTATGTTTTGTCTTTTATTTTTGTCTTGACCTGTCTTGTCTTTGTTTGATGCCAGTGCTGTCAAGGGTGGTTTCTTCATGTATTAGGCTGGCAGATATCCCATGATGCAATATAATCTTAAGTACAGCATTAACCTCCAATCAGGCGGCTGGTTGGAGGAAGCTTCCTGTTACCATGGTGCTTTCTGAGCTAAATAGGAACAGGAAACCGATATGTTTGTGATGTCTTTGTTGGGTGGTTTCCTTCACCCACTGGGCTGGCACACCGTCATGTGATTGAAATAACCTTAAGTACAGCATTAAATCTCTATCGAACAAACAAACCCCCGATCAGAGCATGAAAGAAATAGAAACGAACCTGTGTTAATAATATATTGTTGTTACAGTGTTAGCCCTACAAGTAGGGTTCGAAATAGTGGGTGCATAGGTGCACCAGTGCACTGAGAATTATCTATGTGCACCCAGATTTATCTATGTGCACACAGAATATTATGTTAAGACTGTTAATAAAGTATTTAGGTGTTCTGGGTGCACCCAACTTTTTTCTTTCAATTCCCTCCCTGCCTACAAGCCCACGTCCTAGAGTTTTACCCTAGTGGAAGCTCGCAGATTTGTCCCTCAGGCTCTCTGCATTTATAGAAATATATATAATAATATGATGATGTAAATGATAAGACCGATAATAAAATATTTACATACTATAAATTACAAATTGGTGACTTATATCAGTACAAATCTTGTTGTTTGTAGACATTAATAATAATAATAATAATATTTCTTTATTTTAAACTCAAAACCCAAATCTGCTGGGTTTTTTTTTACTCCTACATGTACATACATGTACAAGTACTTTAGTAATGACATTGTCGATGACATCTAGGGTGCCTGACTGGACCCATCGGGCTTTCATGTAACCCTTTTTGAAATACCTGTTTGTTTGGGATTAAACATAAATAAAACAATCTAGCTACCGTACATGTAGCTGTTCTTTAGGCAACCTGTAGATGCCACCTGATAAATTAGGCATCACGAACATGTGCCCACTACTAAACCAGCATGCTCCACTAGATTTTACATTTATTAGGTCTATATAGCCTTTTCTGGTTGACGAACATGTCCCCAGCCCACTGTACAACATGTACATTTAGATGTACCAGCATATATAGTAACGAGACAGCGACTCTTTCCTTGTGTATACTTTGCCACCTGTAGCCCTCATGCCCAGTTACTATGGGAGCCGGGGGTTTCTGAACAGGTGTTCCGCTTATCAAGGAGTAGCTATCTCTCAACAGGTATGATTATCTGATTAGTGTTTTACCTGTGCCCAGTATGCATTCTGAACACATCGTTACCAGCTGGGTAAAGGTGAGTGCTAGACTCGTGTCAAAATTATCTGCCTGGCACTTGGCGAAATAGTCCTGCATGTTATGGAGGCAACATGTATATAGAAGGGTTGGTGACATACAAGAACGTCCATCAGGTATATATATGATGTCAAGAATAACGCGAACAATGCATGTGTACCTGTATCTGATAACATGCTTACATGTAGGTGTCTGTGTGACATATATGGTCACATACTTGAAGAATAATATTTGCATATTTTTTATTTCATTGGTTGATTGAATAATGTTCATGTAATGTACATGTATGTTTAAAAAAAATCAAAATTTAATTTCCGCTTCCTGGGTTTCTGTGTGACAAATATGGTCAAAACTCTGAAGAATAATATTTGCATATTTTTTAATTCATCGATTTATTGAATAATGTTCATGTAATGTATGTTTAAAAAAAACCAATTTAATTTCCACTTCCTGGGTTTCTGTGTGACATATTTTGCCACATACATGAAAAATAATATTTGCATATTTTTTAATTCGTCCTGATTGATTGATTGATTGAATAATGTAATGTTATAGAAAAAATTCTCGTTCAATTGCAGCTGCTGGCTTAAAAACAGACTGTCATATTTTCGATGAAATACAAATGAAAATGTTATGAGCTCAGCATTAAACATAAATCAGTCGAGGTCCATCTGTTGGACTGCCTCACTGGGGGTTAGCCAGAAATCAGAAGTATGGTGTCCAAAATGGCCATTTTGCTTCACTTTTCAAATAACTGGGTGTCCAATTTGACAGTATCCCTATCTTCTGCATGTTAAAGTTTCTTAAAATAGGGTGTCCAAATGTGTCCAAATCAGGCAATTGTTCACTTCATGGTGTCCATTTGGATGGGTGGACGGGTGTCTGCCTAAGCCCTTGCTGCCTCACCATCATATATGTATCATGAAATACCCTTGAACACAGTTTTAAACACCAATCAACTAAACAAAATTAAGCAGACTTGAGACAGCTAATTATCATTACAAATTTTGCAGTAGTTTCATTTTATAAAATTAAAAAAATAAAAGCAAAACAGTGTTTTTTCATATCACCGTCACTAAATCTGTACCATTCACAAATTAGGATTGGAGATCACATTAGAGAACCACTTTCTGTTCTGAAAACATTTATATTATTTGGTGGGTAATTGGGAGGGACCTTCATGTTGCCCTGGTGCCTCTCCACTATTAGGTGTATCTTGAAGGTGATCTATTTGCGATGTCTATGTATTGCGTTCTGTATTTGTTGCCAGTGATGTCAGTGGTTTGTAATGTATATACTTCTCCAGCTAGGGCGGCCAACATTATGAGTGAAATAACCTTAAGTATGGCGCTTAACGGTATTCAAACCCCAAATGAAGCAATAAACCCATTCTTTTATACAATGAACCATATTTAGTTGACACGGTCTGTTGCCCAAAATGAGATGTTAACAACTTATACTTATTTTATGATTTTATGACAAAATATTGAAATTTGTGCATAAATTGAAAGAGAAAAGTAAAAAAAAGTACTTGTTAAAGTAATTGTAGCGTGTGTAAGTCCTTGAAATTTTGGAAAAGACCTCCCCTGACTTATATACCTAATCAGATTTTTTAATGTTTTATTTATTATTTAATTTTTAATCAAACTTTGTTTTAACCTTCATTTATAAAAAAATAGGATTTAAAGCGAAAAATTAGCAAAAATCTGGAGATTTTGAACAGCAAAAATACCGACATTTTAATGAGAAAGTCAGTTCAAGGCAGTGTCTGATTTATAACTATATATTTATTTAATGCGCATTTTGCAAGTAAATATATGAATAATGATTACATATGATATTAGTTAAATACAATATTTAATTTATGGTCGAATGTACTATACAAGTCATTTTAATTCATGTGGCAGTTTTGTTATTTAATTCTATATTTAAAAATAGAAGAGCATATTTCACTGGAGCGAAGTGCTGAAATGATTGCGAAAAATCTCAAAATACACTGTCAACTTTTTCCATTGACTGACCAATTGGCCGTTCAAGAGCTATAGTTATTCTTTTAACGGTCTCGGACAATTGCTAAGTTTTATCCATGCTGATTTCGCTGCTTAAGATGCTGGAGTTTAATGATTCTCAACTGTAGATGTTTAAAAATCCTTGAATTTCAAGTTGAAGAAATAAGAAAATGTTAAATTGTCTTGGTTTAATAAAAAAGACACACCTCAATGTCTGGTACTGTACAGCAACATAAGGTTTTATATCTAAATATTTATTTCACATGATATCACAGTCTTCCCCTCCCCCCCAGGGTTATAATGTATGGTTTGTAATATGTAAAAGTCTGGCAGGTATATTAATTATTTATAAGCGATTTACACTGTTAACATTGGTCACACTTACATGTTTTACAGGTATATTTTTTAGTTTGAGTTAGGACTATATTTGTAAGATTATAAGAAAAACGCACAAAGCTTTAATAATGTTTGTTGTTTTTTTTTTAAATTTTTTTTCTTTCAAATTTTTCACTTGATATTAAAGCTTACTGTAGCAAGCTGCTATACATAAATTGCCCACATACATTTTGTAAACATGATTTTCCAGTCCTGATTTGATATTTATGGATGGCCCCTAGTTTGTGGCAACAGCCTTCCTGTCTCTAATACCACAGGTGTGAGGCTGGGGGCTACTCAGTTGTCATGGTTACGGGGATATAAGGACAGTCAACTAAAGAGCCGACCTGTAGCATGTAGTGTCTGTACCATGTAGTGTGGAGTTAAGATGGCTTGGGCTTATAGCTTCATCTGAATTAGACCTGTCATTTATATTTACTTCATGTGCTTTTAGTAAGACTTCCTTGAGGTCAACTACATTTCTCACATCTTTATTGCTCTCATATTTATTACAGGTGTAAGGTCTTTATAAATCAGGAGCTGATAGAAGTTCATATCATATGAACTCAAATATGCAAAATTCAACATTTTCTTTTCAATATTGAACATTTTCTCCTTGAAATTGGTTGATATGAATTTTTTTTTACCAAAATTGGATTTCTTTTTTTGGATATTAAATATTTTCATTTCAACTAAAATTAAATATTTTTTCCTTGAAATTGGTGGATAGTCAATATTTTTTGAGTCAAATTAATTTTTTTATTATGTCTAAGAGCAGCTAAGTCTTTTGACCCCTGTATTATATGAGCTTATAAAGGGAATCAGATTGGGAGAATATTGTTAATTATGCTATATTACTAAATTTAAGAGCCGTTCAATGCCTGTTGAATTTGGTGTTTAATTCATAAACAAATAAATATTTGCAAAGCTACTAGCCCAATGACTTAAGGAGTTTGCTTGGAGAGCAGCATTGCTGTCTTTAGGTTTACTTAGCACTTGATGAAGATGAAAACATTTAACAGTTTATGGATTGTGCTAGTGTGAATTCTTGTTGGGACTTGGGATTCACCCCTGTCATATAAGTGAAATTCACTTAAGCATGGCGCCCCGTGGGGGAGCGGGTTGGCCAGTCCTGCAGAATACTCCCTCGGCTTCCTCGGTCGATCGTAAGAGGCGAGAAAAGAGGAGGAGCTTTCTGTTTCCCTGGTGTTCTCAGAGCTAAGGGAAGCAAAGCTTATCTGTTTGTACGTTTTATTTTTGTCTCCGTCCTCATATAAGTGAAATACCCTTGAGTACGACGTTGAACACCAATCAAACAAAACAAACAAACAAACAATCTGAAATTGTTACTATAAATCGCACCCTGAGAATGCACCTCTATAAATAATGATACATGAACCCCCAAATCAGACAGAAAAACATGTCTGAAATGGAGGAATATATATTTTCTATCAGTTCAAAGCACGTCACTTTCATAGATACGGTAGTTTGGCTATATACTTATCTTAAAAGCAGCATACTGCCGCCATTTAAGAGAAATGCCTTCGAAAACGGTGTTAAGAACCAATTAATGAATGTATAGTTGTCTAACATTCCCAACATTTCATCGTCCGCTCTAATGCATAGTGATTGCTTGATTGATTAATGTTTTACGCCACATTCAGCAGAATTTCAAGTACGCTGTCGCGTGAACATATTCTCTACACTTTTAGAAAAGCGTGGCTTTAATGGAACCCATAAAGGTTCTTCAGTCATAGCTCCCGGGGAACCCTTTTTGCTTCTGAATGGAACCGTTACAGCAACTCTTATTTCTCCATAACATATATTTCTCCCTTTCTTATTATATCAAAGAACCTTTTTTGTACTTTTGGTTCCATTTAGAACCATCCCCTTTTCCAGCGAACCCTCAAAGAAGCATTATATCTATAAAGGGTGTAATTATATCTTAGTTTGTGTATTTGCAGCCAGTAGCATCCTTAGCCGTGGACATCAAAAGTGAAATTAATGCAACTGTATAAGACATACAGAAGTGCAAAAATTTTGGATCTAAAAATTATAAATAATGTGTTTAAAACGGTGTCAAGTATAACTATTTACAATCATACATAAAAGATCAATTTTATTACAAACACCTATCCTTTTAAGAAACTTGATGACATTAATGCATATACTGATACTTCATGCTAACATTGATCTCTTTACACCTCGATGATACGAACACATTTTAATTAATAATTTACCTTTAATTGATCAACAGGCATACTCCACGTAAACAAAATAGTAAATGTTTTTAAAAGTTCCACTTACTTATTAAACCATCAGAGGTATGCTGCTTGGTGAGAAAATAGACCATCATGGAAAATCAATTTGTTTCGTTATCCATGGACTCCAAGATTTCCTTTGGATAAAAAAAACAATAGGTCGAATACATAAACGTGTCTTTCTTGCTTGTTCCAATTTGCTTTATCACATTAATTGGAATTCGATTTTAATTGATTTGGACGCATGTTGTTCCGACTTAAATAACCTATTATATTGGGAATGAACGGGTTTCAAGATATCGATCTGCAGTTATCATAAAATTTAAAAAAATCCTAAAGTTGGATTTCCAGACAATCGCTACACATTACTGAATAACGTATAGAGTTTGAAATAGGGACTAGGTTTAATTGTGCCAGGTTTTCACATGGCGGCGGGAACAGTATATTTTGTTTTAAAAAATCGCTACCTTCAACAAGGCGTGTTATGTTATCTTCACTACTTTCCACAAGATGTGTTATGTTATCTTCACTACTTTCTAGACGTATTATGTTATCTTAGCTACCTTCCACAAGGTGTGTTCTGTTTTCTTCACTACCTTCTAAAGGCGTATTATGTTATCTTCACTACCTTCCACAAGGTGTGTTATGTTATCTTTGCTACCTTTAACAAGGCGTATTATGTTATCTTCGCTACCTTCTAAAGGCGTATTATGTTATCTTCACTACCTTCTAAAGGCGTATTATGTTATCTTCGCTACCTTCCACAGGGTGTGTTATGTTATCTTCGCTACCTTCCACAAGGTGTGTTATGTTTTCTTTGCTACCTTTAACAAGGCGTATTATGTTATCTTCACTACCTTCTAAAGGCGTATTATGTTATCTTCGCTACCTTCCACAGGGTGTGTTAT
>JAVFBX010223172.1:0-11247 GCA_034783855.1 Mopalia kennerleyi | reverse complement strand
CTGGTTGGTGGGCTGGTTGGCTGGCTGGTTGGCTGGTTGGTTGGTTGGTTGGTTGGTTGGTTGGTTGGTTGGATGGTTGGTTGGCTGGTTGGTTCCTTGCTTGCCTGCCTGCCTGCCTATAATGCTTGCTTGCCTGCTTGATTGATTGAAGTAAAAGTACCAGATTTTACAACAAAAAAATCTGGCTTTACATGTATATGCGGGTAGATTACTGCACCGCTCTGGATTTTGTCATCAATGTGGCTTTTGTATTTAAATAACAGTTGTTCTATTTACGCACGTAATAGCACGTAGATCATTAAGGGAGAGGAAATATCTACCGTGATTATCTATAATGGGCCAAACAGGATTAACGGATAAAGCACACTTCACACGATAAACCTTGTAAAAGAAATTAACTTAACTAAACGGCTTTGTTTTCGAGACATAAGTGATTGAATCCCATCAAAGGGAGCGCCTCGGGGCAGGATGTACTCTGACGAACACACAATGGGATTTCTCTGAGTACACAATGTTAAATCATAATGGATGCATGCATCTTGTGAGTCTAATTTATTGCCCTCTAATTACATCTTTTTTCTTTTGTTTTTTTCAAATTATTTACTCCATTTTATCATTCCGTTTAATCAGTCAGCGAGACATTCGTTTAACCCGAATATCCACCTTTACGCAGTGACACCTTTTGCTACTGCTCTCATGACAGCGCATCATCTATTCCCTTCTTAACAAAGTATACAAAGTTGTGGATTCACAATTTCAAGATAACACAAAATAATGAATTGTAACATTACACAAATTTATAAGATATGATGTAACATGTGATATAATTCAAAATTTACGGATATCCATTTAAACATTACACAAATAGACTCCTATTTTCAACAGAACGCGAATCATTGGTTACCCGTTTCAACATTAAACAAATGTGTTTATTGCTCTTTTCAACATAACATCGATTGATGGATACTAATTTCAATATTTCGCTATATAATTTGCGAAATATTTTATATAATTTATTGATTCTATGTTCAGCGTAATAAAAATTTATGGGATGTATTTCAACATAGCTCAAATTTATGGATGCCCATTTCAACATAACCCAAAATTACGGATTCCTTTTTTAAACATAAGACAAATTTATGGATTCTGTTTCAAAACAAATAAAATTTATGGACACCCATTTCAACATATAACATACGTGTATTGATCTGTATTCAAACCATTCCACAAATGAATAGATACTAATTTCAGCATTACATAAATTTATTTTTTCCTACTTTGAACTCAACACAAATTTATGGATTCTATTTCGACCTAATCCAAGTTAATGGATACTCATTTAAATATTACACAAATGTATTGATTCCTAATTTGTATATACATAACACAAATTAACAGATTATACTATCTGTGTAAAAATGTTCATAAATTGTTGCTGTTGACAAAATCATTTTACAAATGCAGACAGCGGTAAGATATACCACTTAATTTAACTTCCTCATACACCGGTCTACTCATTGTTTGGAAACTGGCATTTTTATGTCCTAGGATGCGCACCTGATGAGTATATTTGTACTTACCTATTGCTATAATATAAACGGAGCCCTAAAAGGGACATGGGGAAAAAATTATACAATAAACTCGTTATAACGACTTTGTATCTCAATATGGTTACGTTATATAACGAAATATATGGATATAAGGAAAGTATCTCGTTATAATGACTTACTATCTCGTTATAACGACTTAATCCACCAATCAAAAAGCATCAGTTTTCCTCCATTGTGTTGCTCAAATTTTGTTTCGATATATATATAAAGACTAGTTTACATTCAACTGCATGGCCAGGGGATGGATGCATTGGTGTTTTACATCGTGTTAAGGGTATTTCATTTATATGACGGCGGTGTATTCGAACAATAATTGGCACTAGCAGAACCAAGATGTGAAGTACAGAAGCCTATTGGTGCCAGGTAAGAGGTAAAAAAAAAGCGATAAAAATGAATGGAAAGTTGATCGATATTTTACATACAAGTACATAACATGTTATATACATTCCTTTGCGAACGTTGGATAGACGATGAATACATTTGAGATCCAGCAAATCTGTGAAGGAATTTCTCCAAAACACCTTTTTGAAAATCACAGGGTCCTTATTTGCTTCTTTTTTAATCTCCTATATAATGGCTATACTTGTGATACAGAGGCTTATGGGATTGCGTATGGGCTGAGATGAGAAGAATGGCTGTGTAACATTAAGCGTCGCGACATCCATTCTGTGTGCTTCCTTACTTTCACTGCTGCAATCTGATATATTTTGAAAAACTAGTAGCTAAGTTAGGTCGTGATCACGTCTTTTTAAGTCGTGATCTCGAGTTTCTTTATCTTTTTTTTTACCCATTACCTGGTAGCAATAGGCGTTTTCATATTCCTGGAAAGTTAATTTTCCTCCAGCGCTAAGTACAAACAGCATTCCTACTCTTCAAAACAAACTACCCTTAGCCAGAGGGCGCCACTGTCGAAGGCTAGCGATAAAATATTACTTCTTGTCCCAGCCCCACACCAAATTTGATCCTTAAATAGCATTTTGATTGACAGATTAAGTCATTATAACGACTTAATTGTGGCTACATTTTTTTCCATGTCCCTTTTACGGCTCCGAAACTATATGTGTTTTGTTTTTCTTTTAGTGTTTATCTCACAAGTCTCCCAACTTAAGCTCCGCACTTGCGCAAGCGAAAACTGGAAGACTCAGGGTCATTTACTAGCACACTTCGTGACCTGAATACAAAGGAATGTGTCCGTCAAATAGTGGAGAGCCCCTATCATGTTTCAACACAAGGAATTTGCATTGTAAACAAGATAAAGGAGTACAAATGTCTCAGGTAATGTTAAGCTTCGGCTTTTATTTTCGAAAAACAAAATCAATTTATCAATGCCTTTAATACATCTTAAATGTCTGAAACAAATTTAAGACAAAATAAGATCGATTGGTCTGTATTTTTAATTCGACGTAATTCCGACAACACGGAGAATATAAAGCTAAATAATCATTGATTCGTCCTTCTGACCTTCCATAGACTAAGACATGGACACTCACATACCTGTGATATTTCGGTCCATTGCCTTATAGAAATGCACTTGGATTGACGTCAAAGCTTTTTTCTCTATTATCATGTATTGATCCTCACAGGATAGCAATACAATTCATTGACCTGACAAATGTAAGCAATCATCGGTTAGATTACGGCTTACCGGAAATGTATGGAATACCAAAAGGACGATATTTTAACGATTTTGTTTTTGTTGATATAATTTCTGTTTAATTATTTCAGGTTCATCTGAGTGGAAAGAGTCTCGATGAACAGAACGACACCAACTGCCAAAATGTCTCATTTCAAAATAAAACGAAAGTCAATGTCTTATTGAGACCGACCGACCGAGTGACTATGTAATAATGTACATGTCATTAATATAGAAAGGAGATGTCGAAACGAAAAGTTACAGTGTGTGAGATATGTGTAAACTAGAAACGTAACACTGGCACAGCTTGAATTTTTACCTTACTGCTGTATAAAAATATACTATATTGCCATGACTAATTGTTAGATGTTGGCTTGACATTAAAACTAGCTTTGCGTACTTCTCCATATAGTATTACATTTCAGTAAACTGAATATTACATTTCAACGAGTACTATGTTTTGTAACACGGGTGATGATCATTTACACCGAAACTTGTGATTATGTATCAATGCGCATTTCTTGATTGCGAAGAGAAAATATATATTGGTTCACACAACTAGCCTTTATATACTGTTAATTGGTTGAATTGTTCTTCTTGTCCTAATTTACCTCACTCTATATTAAAATTCAATGTAGTAACTGTAACGCGGATGGTCACTGTTATTGAAGATTTACACTGAACCAGATGCGGATATAAGTATGCACGGTTCTTCATTTTCGTCTCCAGCAAAAGGGAATATCTCTTAATTTCTTATTTGAATTACTACAAACGTGGCATTTATGTGGTAAATGGAACCTCAAATTCGTGACTCGGATATCAAATTATTAAACCAGGGTAGTAGGTTACTTTTCATGTATTTCGAGCCTCCGGCGAGGATATTTTACTTATTATAGATCTACTCTGTACATGTATCTCACATAAACCTCGGAGATAAGAATCATACAGGAAATGAACCTAGCTCTGACAATATCGATACATCGGGACCGCATGGCAGCCATGGGATCAATGGACACTCGGACCTTTGTACCAGTAGGCCTTCGGAATTACGGATCTACACACTAACGGACTTACGGATTAATGATACACAACCTGGAATTAAACCCTACAAACTTGATGATTTCAGACATAACGATATCAACAATTTGAATAAACTTAATAAATATACTTCCACATAAATCCCGACAAAAAGAAAAGAATACGCGTAATTAAGTTTCGAAATTTCGTTTCACCCCTGGTCCTGTCTTGTTGATCAACGGCCCCTTTTCAACGCGTGAAAAACTAAAGCAAAGCTTAAAAAACAGTTCAGTAATGAAATGCATTGTGACTTTGTTTACTTAAACTTATACACACATACTTGAGGCTGTTTTTTGTTATGACTTTTAATTATAAAATAATATATATAACACGTAGGTGTGAAACGGACTAATCTGGTTTCCGCCGAAAATCCATCTATCACCTTAAGCCGTCAAAAGTGGTAATAAAACTGTGAAAATCGCCTTGGGTTAAGCTCGAGAAAAATTCACACACCCATATATATGTTTATCAATTATCTAGACCATTCATTGCAGACATTCCTTCGTATTAATTACATATAGGCAGATGTTTACTCTTATTAAAAGTATTTTCAACTTTAATGGATTTTGCGGAATGTATACATGAAGCCAAGGACAGTGCGTTTGTACTAATACAGAACGAAACGTATACACGATCATTTTATTTATGCGATGTTCAATCAGATTTGTGACCGAATTAAATACGGTGGTTTAATTATACAGTAACATATCACAGCTGCATTCCAGTAAGCTATAAAATTCATCTTTCTAAAATTTGTAGGTATTTTTTTTTAATGTTTTGTTAATAAAATGCAAAATGTGGTCATTACTTTCCTAATTTGTAAATGAGATGGTATATTTCGGTGTGGCATTTTTCCGAAATTAGAGATTATCTTATGAAATTAACATTGGCTTGTCAGGAATGTAAAGGTGACACAGATATAAATAGGTCAGTGACAATATGAAACCACAACAAAGAATAGCATGAGCTTATTAGGCTAAACCATCATTAATCTATTTCCTTTAATTAAAAACAAGAAGGAAAAAAAGATAATTTGATGTTTGTTTGGGAGTTTATACACTGACTTGAAGGAGTTAAGCTGCATGAATTTCTCATTCTGGCGATTTGGTTCAAATGTGAAGTGTGAAAAAAAATGGAACAATACGAAAATGACATTTCAGTGATTTAGTGAGTTCCGCCTCAAGCGATAATCTCTCATATTGTTTTGAAAATTAGGGCCTATAATTTTTTCCTATGTGTAGTAACAACACTTGTAATGGTATATTTAAACGTTGGGCTTTTACATATTAAAAAAAAATATGAGAGAGGCTATTTTGCATATTTAGAATTCATTTCAACATAATGTAAAATTCGTTTCCATAGACGTACAAATGTGTCAAATAAATTTCACATGTTTTAAAATCAATTATATGTGCAAAAGAGCTCCACATGTTAAACATAGGTCAGAAAATATGTTTTAGAATTAATAATGTCTTCCAATTTGCGATTAATGTTATAAGTTTGTTAAATTTGTTTAATTTATATTATATCACAACAAAATTGGGGAAAGTGGAGTCGGTCATCTTTATAAGCCTACAAGGATAAGTATATTTGTTTAGAGGCATTTATTTGAAATATGTAGGCTACAAAATAACCCATTTTATTTTACATAAGCGAAAGATATCTTAAACGATGTGAAATGAAAAATTGTTCTGCATATGTTGAATTATATTTTATATATGTTAAATGTTTTTTTCTCATATGTGAAGTTTATTGTTACATGTGTTGAAAAGAATTTTCCCCAAAAAACCCGAACACTGGTATAATAAACGTTAGGACGCCGGCCTTTTCTAGCCAAGTTTGAATCCCGGTGGAGACACACCCGAGTTCGAATCCCTGTGGAGACGCACCCGAGTTCGAATCCCGGTGGAGACGCACCCGAGTTCGAATCCCTGTTGAGACGCATCCGAGTTCGAATCCCTGTGGCGACGCACCCGAGTTTGAATCCCTGTGGAGACGCACTCGACTTCGAATCCCGGTGGAGACGCACCCGAGTTCGAATCCCGGTGGAGACGCACCCGAGTTTGAACACAATTTTCTTTCTCCACCTTGGTGTAGGTAAGAGTGATGACACGTGATCGAACCCTACAGTATAGAGGCAAGAATTCTCAGTACATTAATCAAATATTTTATTTAAATACAATTTACCCTATAGGCACACATTCAGTACACATGGTAATGACACTGTCTGGTATTCTATATTGTTATAATATATGATTTCTTATTACTTTATATGTGGTGCAGATAAACACAAAATGATAATACTTCTTGCCGATATCTGCAGTGGACTGTCCAGAGCGACATATCCTGACTTATCGGCGTTTTCCGAATTTCCCGTTTGCCGAAACATTGGAATCTAGTTTATGAAAATCACAAACACATCGGAAGCTAGAACACGAGAAAGACGAGATCTCGCGAAATATCCGCGAATAACGTTTAATGGGTTATTAATGTGTTACGTGAATGGTTGAAGACAGCCAGTGCGGCATTCCATTCCTTGATTAATGAGCTCATTAACATCGCTGATTTAAGCTGTGATTAGGACGACGCGTACTACAAGGTTAATCGGTACGCCCAAACTACTAGTATTTCCCTTTTAAGACCAATGGTCACTTAACCTGGAAGTTGAATCAGCTGAAAGTTTTTATTTGTTGGTTTATGTGTTCGTTTGTCCGTCCGTTTGTTCGTTCGTTCATTCATTTGTCCGTTCGTTCGTTTGTTTGTTTGTTTGTTTGTTTGTTTGTTAGTTTGCTTGTTTGTTTGTTTGTTTGGTTGAGTGATTGTTGATGTCGTAGAAATTGGTGTTTTACAGATATAGCCATAAACATCAGCAATCAGTCATCGATGGAGTGCCGGAAGGAACTTCCGCAGAAACTACCCATTGATCCTAACATTCTCCGTGAAAATCACCCACACACTCTCAGAAATAATGGTTCTATCCATTGATCCTAACAGTTTCTGTTAAATTCACCTATACACATTCATAAATAATGGTTCTATCCATTGATCCTAACAGTTTCTGTTAAATTCACCTATACACATTCAGAAATAATGGTTCTATGCATTGATCTTAACAGTTTCTGTTAAATTCACCTATACACATTCAGAAAAATTGGTTCTATCCATTGATCCTAACAGTTTCTGTTAAATTCACCTATACACATTCATAAATAATGGCTTTATCCATTGATCCTAACAGTCTCTGTTAAATTCACGTATATACATTCAGAAATAAAGGTTCTATGCATCGATCCTAACAGTTTCTGTTAAATTCACCTATACACATTCACAAATAATGTTTCCAACCATTGATAATAACAGTTTCTGTTAAATTCACGTATACACATTCAGAAATAATGGTTTTATCCATTGATCCTAACAGTTTCCGTGAAATTCGCCTATACTCTCTCAGAAATAATGGTTTTATCCATTGATCTTAACAGTTTCCGTGAAATTCGCCTATACTCTCTCAGAAATAATGGTCCTTTTACGGTCCTTTACAAAAGCCGATGGATCTATATGGAACAAGTCCGTCTAAAACGGTTCTTTAGTATTGGAACAAATCGGAAAATACCAGCTATAGTACTATAAAGGGTTCTATAGAGAACCGTCAAGAATTCCACGTGAGCCATAGGCGGAAGAACATTTAATGGTTCTATCAGAGCTTGTTTTATGAATGCATGTGCAGCTTCAGAGCGAGAGGTCGGCTCCAAGGCTAAGCATATGCATAAAACATATATTGCAAATGATTCCACCACTGTAGCGTTGACTATTGTCAACTGATTAACATTTTAAAATAGTGCAACCCAATGCAATAAACTTGATTGGTTGGCGTTAAACACCGTGGTGAAAAGGATAGCAGTCAATGACCGCGATATAATGCGATGTACCGCAACTCAACCTTCAAGTGACACTTTCAATTTACATAAAATATAGGGCCGTAGGAAATTCATTATGATCCTAGTTTGCTTTTAATTAACCTATATATTAATTGAACACTCTCTCCACATTTAAATCTCATGCATTCGGGCGTGTTTATACAGGCTTGCACTGCCTCTGGTGTAATAGCATCAAATCTACTTCCTTCAAGTAAACAGGTCATGAGTAACACACGGTGTGGTCGTGATGACCCTAAACACAGAACAATGTCAATGTGTCATATCGGTGAAAAAAGTATTTTGAAGGACACAAAACATGTGACCTGCACGTGAGAAATATGCTGAAAATAAATTTCGTCCATATATTCATTTTCTTTAACAAATCTTGCTTTAAAAAATCCAATTTACAATTTTTAAGAAATTAATAAACAATAGAACATTACCATTAAACAATTTAAATCGAACATTGATGGTTCTAAAGTGTGTATAATGTAACTTTGCAGGAATTCGCGATGTGATATAGTGCAAGGTTTCCCGGTTAACATTACACATTGTCCTTCAATATTATTTACTCGTTACCATTTCAGAATTATCTATACGAATACTAAAACAGTGATTATCCGACATGCAATAAACGTACAGAGCCGGGGATGTAATTAAGGAAAGCTTAATAACCTTTACTCTGTCTAAAAAAAAACAAAAAACGTTGTGTACGTCATGCGACTTTATATTAAATTAAATTAAGTCCCATTAATCTGTATCGAGTCAGATCTTGACTAATTGAATTACAATGAAAGTATGATTGAACAGTATTATTTACTTTTAATTCTGTATCGAGTTTGATTTTGAATAACTGAATTTCTGTGAAAAAGTCAAGTTTACGATCGTCAATATTGTTTTGCTTTCAATTTTGTATCGAGTCAGATGTTGAATAACTGAATTTCTGTGAAAAGTCACGTTAATCGATTGTCAATATTTTTTTGCTTTCAATTCCATTTCGAGTGTGATCTTGAATAACTGAATTACAGTGAAAAGTTATGTTAATCGATCGTCACTATAGTTTTGTCTCAATCGTGTACACTCTTAGAAATAAAGGTTCTCTGAGGGTACTTTAGGAAAGAGGATGGTTGTGTATGGAACCAGGATGGTTGTGTATGGAACCAGGATGGTTGTGTATGGAACCAGGATGGTTGTGTATGGAACCAGGAGGGTTCTATAAGGAACCATTAGAACGGAAACGGTTTTTTAATATAAAATGCAGGGATACATACTAGTAGCGGTTGGTTTAAGGGTTCCACACAGAGCAACAAAGGACTCCACCAGAGCCTTGATTGAAGAATCTAAATGGTTCCAATGAAGCCATACTTTTCTAAGAGATCTAAAAAAAATTACAGTTGCATCATCTCCTTAATAGATCGTCAATATTTTGCTTTCATTTTTGTATGGAGTCAGATCTTGTATAAGTGATTTACAGTGGAAAGTTATGTTAATCGATCGTCACTAGTTTTATCTCAATCGTGTATCTAGTCAGATCTTGAATTAGCCTCCAAAATGACCTTGGGATAGGAGTCGTTCCAGGTCAAAGGAAACGAATGACGTCACAATCCACGCCTAGAACACTGACAGTTACGAGATACATAAAAACAATATGAGCGGAATGCCTACTGAAATGTTATGACACAAGCTTTTGACGGGTTTTATGATGATTTAAGATGTTCGCACCACTTAAAGGCTGGCGACGCAACATGGCACACTGCCAAAAACTTCACATCTCTCACATGAGGTTTACTTCATCCTGTGAATTAAACGTATTTACTTGTATACTGTTACATAACAGCAGTATAAGTCACCGCACATCAAATACCATCGAAACGCGCATAAATCAAATAAGAAAAAAGGGACTTAGTCATAGCTTTAATTAGATGGTAAACAAAGTAATGGTAATATAATATGAGTTAGTTTTGTCAAAAAAATTTAAACTCTGTTCATAAATGTGGTAATAAAAATATTTCTTTCCGCTTCCCGTATGACTAATTTGCTCAGTTAAATTGTCTTAGAGAGTATGTACACATATTTGGGTACACCGTCACTGGGTCAGGGGAGTGCAATCCCATGTCGATAAAAGATACACTAGAATATCATCGTTATTTTATTAAGAACCATGCAACTTTGACAAATTATGCCCAGAATTCTATTTTTTAAGGATTTTATATTTCTGTTTAATTTTTAAAAACATTTTTTAATTAAAACGATACATAATTCGAATTAACAGGGCGTTAATATTTCGGTACATTTTAAAATCGTTCTCAATGTTATAGAGCTTAGGGTTGAGAGGGAGCTTAATAACGTCGCCCTGGTGCTCTTAGAGCTTAGCGGCAACATGAAGCCGATCTGTTTGTGATATCTTTGTAAATTGTCCTGTACCTATCCTGTGTTGTCTTTGTTTGTTGCCATTGGCGTCGATGGTGGTTTTCTTCAGCCATTGGGCTGGGACATCGTCTTGTGAGTGAAATAACCTTTTCACGGCTAGCACGCCGTCGTGGTAACGAAATAACCTTCAGTACAGCGTCAAACTTCAAACAAACAAACAATCAAACCTACTTTCTATATAAACCCAGATAAAGACGAGCGTTCGTTTTGTGCCGACATCTTGAGTATATTGTCTATTGAAAACCTTGATGGTACCTGATGGTTACAAAAGAGTCAGAGCTGGCTAGGTAGCTGCCTTTATGCTCAATTCGAACCAATTTTTCTCACATTGACTGCAATTTTGTCGCTTCGAATTTCTCTGCCCAAAACCCCTCACTACTGATTTTCACATTTGGCAGCTCTCTGATATCCAATGTTACAAATATTGGCATATTAAAGTCTTATTGTACATTGATAGGCCTACTTCTAAAATCTTGCTATAGTAGATGAACCTTTCCTATACTCTACTACACTGAAAAAAATATTCCTTAACATGTTAAGGAATATTCCCCGAATAAAGCACCAGCGGAATATTCCATAA